>JANAVB010033279.1:0-37014 GCA_029216955.1 Iris pallida | reverse complement strand
CCAACCTCGTCGGGACGCTTCGGGTCTGGCAATTTGATCTTGTCACCCTGCTTCAATATCTCAAAGAGTTGCAGGGTGTCTTCATCGTTGAAAGAATAAACCTCCTTTGGCCTTGGTGCAAGTGGAGGCTTCTGAGTAGGTGCTGATGCACCTCTGGAGGCATTGAATGTCAACGCCTGTTTCCCCTTCGTCTCTCGCCCAGGGTTGTTGGCTGCAGGCCGTTTTCCCTTGTCCTCAAAAGCAAGAAAATTGACTCCCAGAAGACGAGCATTGGACGCCTTCTTTTCTGCTGCTTCGGCCTCGATGATTAATGAACTCCAGTCGGAGGAGGAGTGGAGTTAAGCCAGAGTTTGATTGCAGGCAGCATGTTCATGCTGCAGGAGGAGATGAGTGCATGTTCTGGCATGCCCGAGGGCAGTCTGAAGCAGGCTTGTCGGAACCGTTCGATGAATGCTCGAACTGTTTCCTTCTCCTTCTGACGTATCTCTATGAGGGACGCCATTGTCATGTCCTTCCCTCTGTCGTAAAAACGATCGAGAAAGAGACACGTCAAGTCGTCGAAGGAAGATATGGAGTTGTTGGGGAGACTGTAGTACCAGTCGTAAGCCACTCCTTTCAATGTCCCGACAAATATGCTGGTGAGTAGCACGTCTTCCTTCGGGAGATGTCCCGTTTGAGACTGGAAGTACGTCAGATAGCGGCATGGAGAGTCCTTCCCGTCGTATGGCGTCAATATTTGTGGTTTATACTTGGGAGGATAAACCACTTTGTTCCATTCGAGGGGGTATGGTTGTGGGATCCATCTTCTGGCACTCCTCTTGTATGTTCTTGGACTCAAAGTGCTCGTGCAAGTCCCTGATCATCTCAACCACGTCTTCCGTGGAGCTGGGAGTCGGGGAAGGTGGTACAGTCTGGAGTTGAGCATTTGATGGCTTCGACGTCCGAGGTGCTTCACGATGATCTGTATCCAAGGATACCCGTTGAAGGGGTACACTTGATTCTCCATTGGCCCCTGGGTCAGGACCGGTAGAAGGTGCCCTTGCCAAAGCCGACCGTATCTCAAACACTCCTTAAGTCAGTATTTACATGGAGGCAGAGAGGGTTTTGAGTCCCCCTTCCAAAGTATCCATGCGCTGGACGAGGTCTGCTGGCGGCGTATCAGACTCCGCATCACCAGCTCCCGTCATGTACACCATCATGATGTGACTGGAAGTGGATGGATCAGTTGAGGCTTCATTTTTGGCCTCGCTCTCTTGTAGAAGAGGGACTTCCCCCGGAGCTTCGTCTTGGCTATTCCCAGCTATGTTCTGGAGGACACCTTCATCTTCGGGAGAAGTATTAGCAAGGGACTGACTATCCCCACTTCTGTCTTGGAGGACTTCTTCGTCTTCGAGACGCAGATCCACAGGGGCTTGACTACCCCCAGCCATGTCCGGGAGGCTGACTTCGTCTCCAGGATGAAGATCCGCAGGGGCTTGACTACCCCCAACTATGTCCGAGAGGCTGACTTCATCTCCAGAATGAAGATCTGCAGGGGCTTGACTACCCCCAACTATGTCCAGGAGGCTGACTTCGTCTCCAGGATGAAGATCCACAGGGGCTTGACTACCCCCAGCTTCTGAGATCTTCTTTCTCCCCGAGTGCCCTCAAACACTCCTGAGGACGGGACAATCGTTTTGGTCTTCCTCGACTGGGACTTGGATGAGGATAAAGCCGAGGAGCTACCAGTCGCCTTCCGAATTGACGGGGAGTTGGAGACTACGTTGCAAGAAGCAACCTGTAGTTCTGGCTCCACTTCAGTTGACACCTTCTTCCCGAGGCGACGTTGGAGGGGTGTTGATGATTGCAGCCGCTGGAACACCGACTGCCTTGATGGTGGGACTGCTGTTTTGAAACAACAGTTGATGGTGACTATAGCACAGGCGTGCCCTGTGAGGGGCGCATTGTGCTTGTCAGTCGACTCTCCTGATCGACGCTTGTGAATGATCATATTACGCAAATCATTGGGGGAGAGTGCCACCCTCGCACCCCCATCAGGCGCATGACAAGGCCAAGCACCGGGGTGGTCAGGTGAATGTTGTGCCCCCTGAACCAACGCAGAAGATACGCTCAGATCAGTAGTGGGGGTACAACATTTACAGTGACTTGAACCAGCCATAGGCGCACATCCTATGTAGGCGCTGGGGTTCAAGACAACAGAGTTTGCCTTGCTCGACTTGGTTGCGAACGCAACAGATACGCCCAAGTGAGGCAAGGACTTTGATGGTCGGCTCGTTTCTGCTGCAAAAGCACCCAAGTTGACCTTATACAGCCTACCATCAGCAGCGTGCATGATTGTGAGCGCATGCTTCTGGTTTGCTGCCGGCATAGCACGTTTGAGGCGCACTCACTCTTATTTTTATCAAATACAACCAAGTAGAATGAGAAAAACAATCAATGAAGGTAACAAAATATTTGTAACCATTCATAGGAGTAGTATAAGGCCCCCGGACATCAGAGTGTACCACATCAAAAATAGACGAGCACCTACGACCACTACTCACATATGAACTCCTAGTAAGTTTGCCTAACTCACAAGCATCACAAACTAGTTTCTCTTTATTAACTTTCTTTATAAATTGTAGGGTATAGTTTGCTTAAAATACCAAATGAAGAGTGTCCTAACCTCCTGTGGTGGAGTCATAATTTATCTTCCACACTCATCTTCCCTTCTATCCCTGTCTTTTTCGTCACAGATACTAATGCTAAATCCAACCCTTCTCGATCCAGGTACCACAGTCCATCATGCCAAGTGTCAGTCCTAAGTCTTCGTCCTGTCTCCTTCTCCTGGAAGATCACCTTAGGAATATCAAAGCAGTCAGTGCATTTTAATTCGAGGATTATAGAACTAATGGACAAAAGAGTGACTGAAAAAGAAGGAGCATGCAAAACATCGGATAATTTTACTGAACCTGTACAATCGACAGTACCCTTACCGACCACTGACTGGAAAGTACCATCAGCTGTTTGAATGTTGTCCACCGATGCTAGGCGAGTGTAGGATTCTAACTCACTAGCATTCCCTGTCACGTGTTGAGGCGCACCCGAATCGATAATCCAATCCGACGATCTGAGGGAAGACATAGATGCAAGGGCGAGCGAGTCGTCAGTGCCTTCTGCCGACGGATGGGCATACATGTCAGCGTTGCCTCTGGCAAAGAATGAGGTAGATGCCTTCCCGGTCCTATACTCCTTCTATCTCCATCGTTCGACGCTCTCTGCCTCCTCCTGAGTACTTACAACATGTCCTGCAGTGCCTGATCCTCCTCAGTATAGGCACCGTCAGCTGTCTTCTCGCCTTCTGCTACCAGCTGGTTCGCCCGACAACCTCCTTGACCGCCCTGTCGACCCCTATAACCATGGTCACATCTCCAAACTGTCCACGTCTACCGCCTGAATCTTCCTTGGGTGGTTTGGTGCAAGCATACCTCAGATGACCCACCTTGTAATGCCCCAGTCCCAAAATACTTAGGACGAAGTACTAGACATGCCAGCTGTATACATACGAATTATACTCCAATGTATGGAACCCCCGTATGTATACATAAGCCGTGAAATTGCAGTAAATCATGATAATAAATCTCATCCACAAAATAAAAGAATAATAATATAAATCAACTATAAATTTTTGTCATTTATACATGTAGTTGGGCGGAGACAAATCTACTACCAACCATTTAAAAGAGAAGGATAATACACGGAAGAAAATGCGAAGGAAAGGTAGCAAGTCGACCCAAGGCAATCCTCTGCGAAGGAATGGAGAAGATCACGGACTTGGCTAGAACACCTGTAAATATCACAGAAGCACACACCTAGAGAGATTACCAGGTCCTCAGAGGGACGTAACAAGATACAGGAAGTACATGCCATAATAAACTGAATATATAATATATCACAAACTACTAGTAAAATAAAATAGTGCCAATCGTAACAAGGTTCAATATCTCATCATCGAAACAGTGAACTACCCCTACACCAAACAAAGACAAGGGGTAGAACCCTATTCTGCGATGCGACATTGTCTCAGGCTACTAATGGAACGGGGGTGACATGGCATTGACTAAGGTTACCTAACCAATCAAGTATGCAATTTAGAAGACATCTCAATGTATGGGCAGGTAAAGGCTGACTCCCCCAGGACAAGGTAACAACTCACAACACGCACACGTCAAGTACCAATACTATCAGCCGGCATAACTCGAGGCTAGCGGCCCACGTGACCCATCAGTGCACGTAGCTCGAGGCTAGTGACCCTTGCGACATGACTACCATAGTATGCAGTTACTATGGCTTTTGGTTTTGGGTAGCCCATACATCTAACTGTCTTCACCCACCTAAGGGTCACTAACAAAAGGTAGTCCGCTAAGACTAGGTCCATATGCATGTTAAAACACAAGCAAACAAAACAATTGAAAGCAAAATAAAGTAACTATGAACAGCAAGTCATGGATCCAACTGAAAATAAATAAGAAATAAATATACAGTAAATAAAGAAAGATGCAACTTATTATAAACAGTAAATAAGGCAAGGTATCTTGCCTGAGCTTGTGTGCAAAAGGGCGACGTCCAATAGCTCGAACCGTTAGAATAGTGAAATGATAAAAGTCAAATCCCACATACGTCCTCGGATGTTGAAATAAATACCAGAACGTGTTTAAAAGAAAATATATGTCTAGGAAATGCCCGTCCAAAAGTTTAATTCTAGAACAGGGGCAAAATCATAACTTTGGGTCAAAACGATGTCCGCCGTTAGACCCATTTTACACTGAAACACGTGCCAGAACCTACGGTCTCTAAAGTCGTCAAACTACATGTCTACGGCTCCGATTTGAGGAGACGAACACAACGGTATGTCAAATTATGGATTCCGATGAGCCGTGCACAAAATCGCCCGTTTGATCGGGTAGCGGGCCCGCCAAATAGGCGTTCCAGTCGACCTTCTCAGAATCAGACCAAACTTGGCATACAGGACCAAAAAAATAATATTGTCCTGCTGGCGCAAGTTTTGTTTCGATTCGACAAATATGCACAAAGTAATTGGAGAATTTGCAAAGGGGTTGATACGGTAAATTTTGATGGATAAGCATCAAATTCGTCGCGCACAGCGTCCAATTTGAATTTTGTTAGAGCCCACACATCCACGAAGTCGATACGCACCTTTCGATGATTTTGGTTCGCGACCATGTCGCCCGATTTGTCGGGGCGCACGTCGTATCGAAGAATTTCTATATTTTCGAAAACAGTTTTTTATGTTTTTCCCTGATTTTTAATCCGATTTATCCTACTATCTAAACCACTATATAAAACTAATAATGGGATATTCATCTTGGTTAGGTTGACTATAATCCTATTCAAAAGGATTTTTAAAACTGTTGATGGGTTGGCTGAAAATTGCCTTCCAAATAGGGGTAGGGACTGGTTTGATTCTGTCCTGTTTTTGCAGTTTTTTGACGACTTGGCGGCGAGATATCGGACAACCTAGTTTGTATAGATTTAAACTAATTGAAGGGTGTTTAAGAGGGTCGAGTTGACTATATACCAGCAGTGTCAGATTGCGAAACGAGCGAGCAATCGCTTCGAAAACGTACATCGAAATGGCCCTCTTCAGACTGCTGCCGCGGTTGTTTTTTTCGCTATTGTCGGCGTTGTACGCGCTCCGGCGCTACTGCGGCAACTCTGCCAGTGGCCCGACGACGCGCGAGGGGTGACGCGCACACGTGCAACTTGGGGATACAAGATGTTAGAGGTGACGGAGTTTAGGGTTTTATTTCTTTTGTTTCCTTCGTACGATTATAAGGGATCGGTTATGTTTATATGGTGAAGGCTCGGCCTGGGGGCTTAGGGGGCTTTGTGCAGGTTTCAAATTGTTACTATTCCTAGGAACAGTAATAATTAGAAGTTCGTATTTTATTTTATTTTATTTTTTTATATTTCTTTTATAAACCTAAAAGAACTTGGTAATTACCAAAATAAAATCTGTACAGAAATTAATTTAAAAATAATCATAAAATAACAAGAATCTTGGTGGCACTTTTCCTACTTTTAGGGAAAATTTACTTATATATATCATCTACTATTTAGTTTAATCACAAATTCCAAAATACTTTTAATAAAATTAATGATAAAAGATAATAGCAATAACAATAATAATAGCATAATAATAATAATTTACATAAACTACAAATTAGTAGAGTCATGTTAATTGGGGAGGCACATACTCCTACTAGTATTATTTTATAAACAAATATTAGTATTATCAAACTTTTCAAAACTAAACTAATTAGATAGTTAATTTAATAATTAAATATTAAACATGGAAAGGATGACTATGATATGATTTAGCAAAATTAAATAACTAGATGTTCAAATGAAATAAATCTATTGACACGTACGGCTAATGCACTCGTCAAGGTACTTGACCGCAATAGTCGTACCATGTTGTCTAGTCAGTATACATAAGAAAAATTTGGCATGACTAAGGCTATATTTATAAATCAATAATAATTCAAAATAATACATTTATGAATTTAAAAATAATAGAAAAAATCCTCCAAAATTTTGGGGGATTACATCCTACCCAACTTATAAAAAAAATTCGTCTTCGAAACTAAAATAAACTTAATATAATAGAACAAAATATAATATATAATGAGCCTGAATACGAAGGAAGAGTAAGTGCATTAACCGTACTCGGTTCCCGTAAGGATCGGGGGAGGTAGTTATAATTAATCCAAACTGTCACTATATTCTACAAGGTAGGGTGTTCTTAGTCTTACAATGGATCATGGGTATCCAGTCGTTTGAGGGATTGGGTTGGTATTGCATGGTTGAGATCAAATGGGACAAAAATGGGCATCCGTAGTTTGTTCTAAAGGTTAATAGGCCATACATATGGTGTAATTAAAATGGAACACAAGATGGTGGGTATGTGTGGGACAGGTATGCCAAGTGTGTAGAGTGGCTAGTCTGGATTATGGGGATGAAATTTGTTGGAAGAAAATGGCTAGTGTTGTGCTCCAAATATCAAAGTCACGACAGAGGTATCGGAATGATATGGTTAGAATGGACGTTATGAACCAATGAGTTATTAGTTTCATTGGAACCAATCTTTGATTTATTTAAGTCTTGGATTTTAATCTATGGGCTAGACAGGATTTCTAAAATCAATCTGAACCATTCCTACTAAGTGTGGTTAGCCTAGAAAAGTTTTAACTCCGGTGGTTGAGTCAACTGTCAGCCGGGTTGGTCAACTAGGTTCCTTAAACCCAAAAGCGCCTTCCGTGACTTTTGTGTATAAGTAGCACATGAAGACTCAATTGAGTGGCACACTAGTGGCACTCGTGTAGAGGGCTTCGAGTAGATCACAACCATATATTGGGTCAAAAAATTTGAGTCGAGGTTGGTCTCTAATTGAAGTCAAAAAGGTCAATGGTATGATGGTAGGGGTTATAGCTAGCCTTTTTGACTCGAAAGCCGCATCATAAAAATAGAGTACAAGAGGACGTGTTTTAGTAGGATATGATATGTCTACATGAAGGTGGAGTCGTCTATGTCTTACATGTGAAGTTTGTTGGAAGGTAACAACTTGTCTCGTGCTCCAAATATTTATGTCACGGTCGGGGACAACAAAATATCTAAATAAAAAGTGGGAGTTCACGGGACACTAATTATCATCCTAACAGAAATCAACTTATCCTAGTCAATCGGTAATCTTAGTATTTCTTAAAATTTTGAAGTCTTTTATTTTCTTCACTCTAGAGACTGGGACATGGTTTTTAAGAATAATAAGGTTAGAAATATTTTAAGGTTGTGACATTGTATCTTAACTTTTGATAATAATAAGTCATGATGTGATCGGTAACGTGATGTGGTAGTTATGAATCCATTTCGAGGATCGTAACCCTATTTCTAATAATGGAATTGATTGCGTACCATGACACATGAGTCGATATGATGGAATGATCCACTTGCCATAGTACACGAGAGTTATTGATGGGGTAACGAACTATAAGGTACGTCATATAAAAGATCTCTTAATGGCTAAGTCATAATCTTCTATTGGTGTTGGGTAAGCCTGCCAGACTATGGTTATCAGGGTTCTAGTGGTATCGAATGTAGTGCTCATGCATCACTGTTGATAACTAGTACAACATAATGACGGGACATTATGCTACAGATTTGGCTAAGCTGGTGAAGGTGTGTTCAAATGCTAAGTCACTACTTTGGTAATAGAATTTTGTACCTAGAGTAACATCTGCTGAATCTCCAATCTTGGAATGGCTGTCTACCAAAGTCCTTGCAAATGCGTGTCCTTGTTTTGGTCTATTCCTCTCTTGTCTAAACTGTGGGGGCCTAGTCAAGTAAAGGTTGAGTTAAGGCATACGGGTTGCTAGTTAAGCCAGGAATCAAGATGAATAATTGGAGGCTAACAATAATTAATTTCTAGAGATTAGATAGTCTTAGGTTGTGTTTTAACTAAGGGTAAGATCCTACTCATTTTCAAACTCAAATGACTAGAAGGTCATGACATTAGTTTTAGGGTCGAGGGGAGGACAAGTAGCTCTAGGCAGGGTCGTAGTCATATGGATGGCCTATGGTAGCTACACTTGTGTATACATTATCATGGCATATGGGGGATACTCTGTATCTATCTATCAAATACAAGCGTTTGCCTTTCCAATTAGTGAAAGACAAAAGCAATAAGAGTTCAAGAAAGATGTCGTCGAATACAATTATGTGATTCAAAGGCGAATGTATAATTCAAGAGGAATTGTCAATGCAGTCGCGGATGAGATCCTAGATAGCTCTATATCTCAATCCATGTGGGATAATCATATGAAGGGCGAACCAAGTGCACTATGGTTGATCAGACCATAACACATTGATTCTATAGACAATATGCTTGTGGCGTCCCCAGTATACATATGTCCTGAACAAGCTCGATAAAGAATAAACTTGCAAAACTAGGCTATAAATAGCATCATCATTCATGGTAGATCAAAGTATAAGTACGGGAAGATAATGATGAAAGCAGTTACAAATGGTTCAAGCTTCACAAGAATCTTAAGTCTTGTCCGGTGTTCCTGTATACAGTCATCCTATGTTTTCTTATCTAAGATCTTGGTTGGACTAATGAGCACAGTCTAGGTAATCTTCTTAAATCCCCCTTAATAGGTTGTAAGGACTAATAGAGTGATGGGTTATGAGGCATACTTCCCACTTATAAGAGTTCAACTAGGAGGACTGAACAGTATACACGTATAACTAGTAGGAGCCATCTTCCTAACCTCTCTGTCAAGCATGATGGGAAAAGATGAGTTTGAAGTGGAAGGGAGTCAAGCTGAAGGGAATCAAGGTAGTTGGACGAGAGTTCAAAATTGGAATCAAGGGAGAGATGAGATGGTATGGATAGATTCTAGACTCTAATCCTATATGCAGGCTCAATCGGTACAGTAACGTAACCGAAGTGATAAACTTGACCTGCATGGGCCACCACAAAAACATGTAACGCTCCAGTCCCAAAATACTTAGGACGAAGTATGTAGACATGCCAGATATATACATACGAAGTATACTCCATGTATGGAACCCCCATATGTATACATAATCTGTGAAATTGCAGTAAACCATGATAACTAAAATCATCACACAAAATGAGAGAATAATAAAATAAATCAACTATAAATTTTTGTCATTATACATGTAGTTGGGCGGAGACAAATCCACTACCAACCATTTAAAAGAGAAGGATAATACATGGGAGAAAATGTGAAGGAAAGGTAGCAAAGTCGACCCAAGACAATCCTCTTCGAAGGAATGGAGAAGATCACGGACTTGGCTAGAACACCTACAAATATCACAGAAGCACACACCAGGAGAGATCACCAGGTCCTCAGAGGGACGTAACAAGATACAGGAAGAACATGCCATAATAAACTGAATATATATATGTCACAAACCACCAGTAAAATAAAATAGTCAATCCTAACAAGGTTCAATATCTCATCATCGAAACAGTGAACTACCCCTACACCAAACAAGGACAAGGGGTAGAACCCTATTCCGCGATGCGACATTGTCTCAGGCTACTAATGCAACGGGGGTGACATGACATTGACTAAGGTTACCTAACCAATCTAGTATGCATTTTAGAAGACATATCAATGTATGGGCAGGTAAAGGGTGACTCCTCCAGGACAAGGTAACAACTCACAACATACACGTCAAGTACCAATACTATCAGCCGACATAACTCGAGGCTAGCGGCCCACGTGACCCATCAGTCCACATAGCTCGAGGCTAGTGACCCTCGCGACATGACTACCGTAGTACGCAGTTACTATGGCTTTTGATTTTGGGTAGCCCGTACATCAAACTGCCTTACCCTCCCAAGGTTTACTAACAAAAGGTAGTCCGCTAAGACTAGGTCCACATGCATATTAAAACACAAGCAAGAAAATAATTGAAAGCAAAATAAAGTAACTATGAACAGCATGTCATGGATCAAACTAAAAATAAACAAGAAATAAATATATAGTAAATAAAGAAAGATGAAACTAATTATAACAGTAAATAAGGCAAGGTATCTTGCCTGAGGTTGTGTGCAAAAGGGCGACGTCCAATAGCTCGAACCGTCAGAACAGTGAAGTGATGAAGGCCAAATCCCGCATACATCCTCGGATGCTGAAATAAACACCACGAACATGTTTGGAATAAAATATATGTCTAAGAAACGTCTGTCCAAAAGTCCAATTCTGGAACAGGAGCAAAATCGTAATTTCGGGTCAAAATAATATCCGCCGTTGGACCCGTTTTGTACCGAAATGCATGCCAGAACCTACGGTCTCTAACATCGTCAAACTACATGTCTACGGGTCTGGTTTGAGGAGACGAACTCAACGGTATGTCAAATTATGGATTCTGATGAGTCGTGCACAAAATCGCCCGTTGGATCGGGTAGCGGACCCGCCAAATAGGCGTTCCAATCGACCTTCTCAGAATCGGACCAAACTTGGCATACAGGACCAGAAAAAGATACGTCCTGCTGGCGTAAGTTTCGTTTTGATTCGACAAATGTGCACGAAGTAATTGGAGAATTTGCAAAGGGGTCGATACGGTAAATTTCGACGGATAAGCATCAAATTCGCCGCGCACATGCGTCCAATTTGAATTCCATCAAATCCCACACGTCCACGAAGTGATACGCACCTTTAGATGCTTTCGGTTCGAACCATGTCGCCCGATTTGTCGAGGCGTACGTCATATCGAGAATTTCTATATTTTTGAAAATAGATTTTTATATTTTTCCTAATTTTTAATCCGATTTATCCTACTGTCTAAATCACTATAAATAAAACTAATAATGGGGTATTCATCTTGGTTAGTTTGACTAATCCTATTCAAAAGGATTTTTAAAACTGCTGATGGGTTGGCTGAAAATTGCCTTCCAAATAGGGGTGGGGACAGGTTTGATTCGTCCTGTTTTTGTATTTTTTGATGACTTGGCGTCCAGATATGGACAACCTAGTTTGTATAGATTTAAACTAATTGAAGCGTGTTTAAGAGGGTCGAGTTGACTACATACCAGCAGTGTCAGATCGTGAAACGAGCGAGCAATCGCTTCAGAAACGTACATCGAAATGCCCTCTTCGGATTGCTGTCGTGGTTGTCTTGTTTCGCTATTGTCGGCGTTGTACGCGCTCCGACGCTGCTGCGGTGACTCTGCCAGTGCCCGACGATGCAAAGGGTGACAGCGCGCACGTGCAACTTGGGGATGCAAGATGTTAGAGGCGACGGAGTTTAGGGTTTTATTTCCTTTGTTTCCTTCACGCGATTATAAGGGATCGGTTATGTTTATATGGTGAAGGCTCGGCCTGGGGGCTTGGGGGCCTTTGTGTGGTTTCAAATTGTTATTGTTCCTAGGAATAGTAACAATTAGAAATTTGTATTTTATTTTATTTTATTTTTTATTTCTTTTATAAACCTAAAAGAACTTGGTAATTACCAAAATAAAATCTGTAAGAAATTAATTTAAAAATAATCATAAAATACAAGACATCTTGGTGGCACTTTTCCTAGTTTTAGGGAAAATTTACTTATATATATCATCTACTATTTAGTTTAATCACAGTTTCCAAAATACTTTTAATAAAATTAATGATAATAAGATAATAGCAATAACAATAATAATAGCAATAATAATAATTTACATAAACTACAAATTAGTAGAGTCATGTTAATTGGGGAGGCACATACTCCTACTAGTATTATTTTATAAACAAATATTAGTATTATCAAACTTTTCAAAACTAAAATAATTAGATAGTTAATTTAATAATTAAATATTAAACATGGAAAGGATGACTATGATATGATTTAGCAAAATTAAATAACTAGATGTTCAAATGAAATAAATCTATTGACACGTACGCTAATGCACTCGTCAAGGCACTTAACGCAATAGTCATACCATGTTGTCTAGTCAGTATGAATAAAAAAAATTAGGCATGACTAAGGCTATATTTATAAATCAATAATGATTCAAAATAATACATTTATGAATTTAAAAATAATAAAAAAATCCTCCAAATTTTGGGGATTACTCACCTCCCGCAGTTGTAGCACTGTCGGGGCTCTCCCTTAGCTCCTGACGGTGCTCTTCGCCTGTCGAGCCCTCATTCGGCTCTGTCTTCTCTGCGAGGGTTCTCCTTCCCCGTCGTGGCCAACTGAGGTAGGTAGTCGGTCCATCAAGCTTAGATCGATGGAGGAAAGCTCCAACTTCGCGACGTTCGTGTCATGCTCTCACCAGCCGACGTCTTCATCAACTTCATCAACGTCGCAACCTCTGCAGGATCCAGCTTCTTGATGATCTCCTCCATCGATGCTTCTCCTCTCCGATCACGTCACATCCGCTCCACAACTCATGCTCATCCTCGTTGTCGCTCCTAGATCCGAATATGTCTATTTTTATCAGATCTAGGCATGGTTCCTCTTTCGAATGATCTAAACAACGACAACAACGTCACCGTTACATGCGGTAGGAGGGGCGGCACGCACGTGGGAGGGGCGGCCGCGCGTACCACAGGGGCAGCAGCAGCAGCAGCGATAGTAGGCACGGAAAGGGGGGCTGCTGTGCGCGGGTTAGGTTTGGTGGCAGAGAGAGAGAGAGAGGGGAAGGTTAGGGTTTGTGGAAAGGTGGCTCTGATACCATGTAGAAAATAGTTATAGAAAATAGTTGTTATATTTTATTAATCTCTTGGCTATTTATCGCCTTACAACCTCCTCATTACATTAACTCTCTATAGGAATATCCTTTGGCATATTCTCATTACATTAACTCTTTATAAAAATATCCTATGGCATATTCCAATATACCAATAACTAATAGGATATTGCAACACATATTCCAACATACCAAAAATACCATAGGATACCAATAGGATATTCCAACAAAAGGACACAAACCTGACACAAATTCCCTATTAAATGGACTCTCCTCCTTACTCCTAGCTCCACAATCCTTGTAAGCACCTTCTTCTTGAGAGAATGTGAGGAATGGTAGAGAAAAGTGAGGTTATGAGAGAAATCAATGGTGGAAAGCTCTCTTTTTGGAGGAGCTCTTGAGAAGGAAGATGGAGGCTAGAATGAAAGAAGTGCAAATGAAGGGAGTGCCTCTCCATGGCCGTCCACTTTGTCTAGGTTAGGACATAATCAAAATGTCTAATAGGCCCTCTAAGTTGTCATTTGGCTAAACAAATGAAAGATGAAGAAGTTGGGGTTCTTTTGGACAATAACCTAATCTCTTTAGGAACTAATTGGTTATGAATAGTTAGTCTAAGTGCACTAGCCTAATGAGTTGGTTTATGGCCAAGCCTTGCTAATTAATGGGCCATTAGTGTCTAAGCTAACCGGGCCACTAACACAAGTCAAAAATTAGACTAGTCTCGAATTCGAATAACTAATCCCAAATAATTTAAATAGATACATACAAATTCATTATTATTCTTACAATATGAACAATTTATAAAAATGACAAATTTACCCTTATTTTGGAAAATTGGTAGTTACAATCGGCCCCATTACTGAGTCTTTCCTCAGTGGTTTGTCAAAGCGAACCTCCTTTTGTGTCTTCTTATCTACAGGATCTGGGATGGACCTACTTTCGAGGCATTCGGTACGGCGGTAGCAGCAGAGGTACTTCTTTCTGACTATCCTTCACTGGTGAATCGAGCGAGTTGTAACCAGAGCATCGTTAGCCAAGGTAGAAACCATCCGGCATGACTTGGACTTCTTTCCTTTAACGTGGTGAGCTGCAGGAAGTAGAACTGTCAAGGTGAGCAAGGCCCGTTGGGCCAGCCCGCCCCGCCATACAAAAAGGTTGGTTGGCTTATACATTTAAAGGCTGTTTCGAAGCGGGCCTCAGTGGGTTGGCCCGCGTCCCGCGGGCTTGGGCGGGGCGGGCTAGCCCGTGGCCTGTGACTTATCTCAACTCAGGAATTAGGACAGGACTTTACATCACATATTCACTACAACAAAGCCCTATCCCTATATCTAATTCATTCTCCTAGAGAACTCTCATTCACTCACGCTGCACAGAAGCAGGCACGCTCACTCGCTCACGCGGCCAGCTACCAGTCCCGAGCCTCCGACCTCTTCTTCTCTCTCTACTCCACCGGCTGTGATCACCAGTCCCGACTCCCAACCCCGAAACCGAAAGGTCCCCTCTCTCTCTCTCTCTCTCTCTCTCCCTCCCTCCCTCCCTAAAAATTATGGAAAAGGAGGCAGAGAGTCTCTATTAGAGACTGCTTCACTAAAGCCTAAAACTCAGTGAAGTGGAAGTATCTTCTTTTTCTTTTTCTTTTGCCTTTTTTCTTTGTGGCTTTGCTATTGACATTATTAAGTTTACATGTGTCTGATAAAAGATAAATCAAGTTCTAGATTCATATAGTAAATGTTTTAATAATTAGTCAGAATGGAACCAGGCTAAATTTAATTAGAATTATGCTTCTATCAGTGATGCAAAGTAATATTTGTCTTTTAATATTATTATCGCTGCAAAATTTAAAGAACTTCTCCATTCCAAATTAATATGTTATTTTTGTTAATTTTAAAGAACTTATTTATCAGTTCCAATTGTCTGTTGGGATGGAATTTTGGGAATTTTATTGCAGTCTATACCAATACTATTTTTCTTTATATTATTGCAGATTTGAAAAAAAAATGGAGTCTATACTTTGAACGAAAGTATTATTTAGAAAATAAGCCTGATGATAAGGAGAAGCCTAGGGAAATGTCTGATGTTTGGAATTATTTTACGAAGAAAGTGGTTGGTAAAAATGCTATTTGTGAATACAAGGGATGTAAAAAAGTGTATAAAAGTGGAGGCAAAAAATATGGAACATCTACATTGAGGCGTCACATGAAAATTGTAAAATGTTGAGGTATCATGATGTAGGACAAATGTTTGTTGATCAAGGTGGGAAGTACCAGACATCCTTAACACACAATTTTGTTGAATTTTTCCCATAGGCAGTACCAGACATGCAGAAATGCAGAAATGGAAGCCTTGTTCACTCTTGGTTGTTCTTTTTAGTTACTTTAGTTTGAATTGCCTGGTACAACTTTATTAAAGATACCCAGAGGATATTGAAGGTAAGAGTTCTAAACTCTAGATGCATAATTAGCATCATTATTGTTCCTCAGCGAGCTAATATTCTATGGTCTGTTGTTAGATTAAAACATAAAGTGATTTTCTGTATATTAATATGAATGCATGTATATAGATTTTGGTTGAAATTTTGCATTGTTATTCTTTTAGTATACTGCTACTTTAAAGGAGTAGTATAAAACTTTGGTAATAGTAGGTTAAATTTTGCATTGCCCTTGAGAATCTGAGATTGTATTTCCTTATGGAAGAGTTGATTCTTAAGCTAGAAAGTACTGTACTATAAGTAAAGCTACAGAAGTGGGTTGGCCCACCTGGCCATGGCCGTCGGCGGGTTGGGCTGGGCTAGGATTTTCAGGCCCCCAAAATGGTGGGTTGGCCCCCCACCCTACCAAATAGTAGTTTAGACGAGTTGTGGGTTAGCCTGCCCGTCAGCCCTTTTGACAGTTCTAGCAGGTAGCATCATGTCTGGGATGAGATCAGGATGGACCCACATGATTTCACATCGTAGCATCGTAAGTAGAATGAGTCCATGAGCACTGTTACAGGCCGATGGAAGGTTGACCACTTCCACTATCGCCCTTGGGATGGGGACAACACCGTCTTGAGTTTTCGTCTTCGGGATGCTTCCGAATTGGAAAGTCACCATGTTGGTAGTGACCGTCTTTTCCTCATAGTCGAGCAAGATAACCTTGGCATCAATGAGATGCTGGATCTGCTTTTAACACATAGCAGTCGCGTGTTGAATGATGAACGTACTGGTGGTAGTGACAGTACTTGGGATTGTCCACCTTTCTTACTTCTTCAGGACGCTTAGGAGGTAGGAGTTTTGCCACCCTTCATCAACATATCGAAGAGTTCTAGTGTATCTTTGTTGTTGAAGGAGTAGTTTTTCTTTGATTTTGGCACTTTTGTCGGCTTCTGGTTCATTGACGTTGAACCTTTGGAGATGTTGACGGTCAGGGCTTGCTTCTCTTTTCTATCTTTGTGGGCAGGGTTGCTGCTAGACGAGCATTTCCTTTTGTCTTGAATGAGGGAAAACTCAGTCCCAACAATTGTACGTCTTAAGCTTTTCTTCAGCTACATCTGCTCGGTGATGAAAGGTGTCCATTCTATAGACGGAGCACTGTACCATAATTTGATTGTGGGAAGCATGATCTTGCGGCACGAGTCCATAAGCATGAGCTCAGGCACCCCATGTGGTAACCTCAGTGCTGCTTGGTGGAAGCACTCAATATAAGTACGTACATGTCCATCTCCTTCTGGACAATGTCCATGAGAGTTGACATCATCATGTCAATCCTCCTTCGTAGAATAGATTAAGGAAGAGATGCTTCAAATTATCGAACGACGAGATGCAATC
The DNA here is from genome assembly GCA_029216955.1 of Iris pallida. Taxonomy (NCBI): domain Eukaryota; kingdom Viridiplantae; phylum Streptophyta; class Magnoliopsida; order Asparagales; family Iridaceae; genus Iris; species Iris pallida. The sequence goes on along the minus strand of JANAVB010033279.1, from coordinate 19,948 downwards.
ATCAGAAAGGCTGTAAAACCATTCATAGGCTACCCCTTGTAATGCTCCTACGAATATATTTGTAAGTAGAGCGTCGTCTTTTAGCAGATGCCCCGTTACCGAGGCGAAGTACCTTAAGTATTGATGAGGAGACTCCTTTGCATCAAATGGCGTGAGCATCTACGACTTGTACTTGAGAGGATATATCACATTATCCCATTCAGCAGGATATGGTTGTCGGATCCCTATCTTTTGGAGTGATTCTCATTTTTCTTGGGTGTCAAAGCGAGCGTATAACTCCTTGAGAGCCAGTTGCATGTCATTTGACATCGAGGGTCCAGTCATTGGAGGAGTAGATGATAGCGGCATTGCTTGGTTCGCGATGAGAGTTGGTGCAAAATGAGGTGCATTAGACCCATCGTTCGTCCCTGGGTCTTAAATTGCTGGAGCAGAAGCACTGGATGTCAATTTATCCTTGATCTCCAGGACTACAGAAGTTAAGGCCTATATAGTCTCGTTTAACGTATTCAGGCCTGTCTCAAGGGCTTTATACGTTTTTTATGACCGAATCCCTCGCCATTTTTCGTATTGTTACCTTCGGCCATGAAAACGGTCATCAGGTGCGACGAGATAAAAGGGACTATGGATCTTTATCTCTGGTACAGACACCGAGTCTCGTCATCCTGAGGGTAGACAGGTAGATCACAATCATCCTCTGATTCGTTGTAATTGCTACCCCCAGTTGTTGGTTGCTTGCCCACGGAGACATCTGTATCAGTTCCATACAATCCCTCCTCGAGTTGGAACGAGGATTGTCGTGGATGGTGGGTGGTTGGCTACCCCCAGCTTACGATAAGAGCTTGGTCTGAGTACAGGTGTGTTGGAACACATCCATGCTAGGCACTACCGGTTTGTTGCCTTCAAGTCGACCCTTTGACTTACTGGCCGAGGCAGAAGGGTTCTTGGAAAGCTTCTTAAGAGATGGAGAACCCTGTGCTGCATTACATGAAGCAACGAGGAGTTCATCTTTTTTTCACTCGACGATCTTTTGTCGAGTCGCTGGTGGATAGACACCATCAACCGCAATCATTGGAAGACGGACTGCCTCTTCGGTGGCGATGCTGCTGTTTGGCAGCAACAATGGTTGATGGTGATTTTGGCACACGTATGCCTTGGGCCAGACACGTTGTGCATGGTAGAATCCTCCCTTGCCTTGTGCTTGTAAGAGATCACGTTGTGCAGATCAAAAGTCCCCACACCTATACTCATTTCGTGCGTGCAAGGAAGCTGCGCACATAAGTGCAGATGTGAAGGTAGCTTTCCTCTTCCCAGTTCCTGTGCGTGAGATACGCTTAGGTCCTGGTCAAAAAGTTGCTCGTTAGGCAGACTCACTTCATGCTTACAGCAACGCTGCTCACATGAGTCTAACCTTACAGTATGTACCCCCTGGCTTGAATTATGTGCATGAGCGCTCAAATGACGGTAGGGTTTTACTAGTTGCGGCATCGAAGCATTCGAACCAGTTTTGTATAGTTTTCGTCGGCTGCGTGTGTGACTGTCAACGTAGGTCTTCGATTAACTATTGGCATAGTACGTTGATTGCACGAGGTACATGCAGCCTTGGACTTCTTTCTACTACCCCTAGAAGGAATGTAGTATTCAGAGTCCAACATAGTGGTTGGCGTAGCACTTTGGTTGCACAAGACGTGTGATGCCTTGGATTTCCTTGAGCCTTCCCTGGAAGGTGCATGGCGTTCAAAATCCAACATGGTTGTTGGCATAGCATATTGATCGCACAAAGCGTGTGCTGCCTTGGATCTTTTTACGCTACCCCTAAAAGGTGCATAACGTTCAGAGTCTAATATCGCCTTACCCGATGGGTAGAAAATTTTGTCAAAGAAAGAAGTTCTCGCATGTGCAGTTGTCTTCGTGCGCAGGTAGAAAGTTGCGTGCGTCTTCCTGCGCTATGCCTTCGTCAGGCCTGTAGCAGAAGAGCTGCGCTTCTCCGCAAAGGAAGTTGATCGAGAAAGTACAACAACAGCGATCGAAGGTGTCTTCGATATTTTGCCGTTCAGAGGGTTCTAGAGCGCATCCCCCTCCTCCTTGCTGCTTGTCGCAGCAGTCTTAGGCACCCAAGTACATCGAGTCTTTTTTAATTTTACGAACCGCTTCAAAGGGCTCGACTTCTCTTCAGAGAGGAGATCTTCAAAAGCTTGCTAGTCGAAACGTACGACCATGATCTTTTGAGAAGACCCACAAGGTATCGTCGAAGGAGAAGAAGGAAATCCCCAGCAGAGTCACCATCTTGTTTGCCATGACAAAAGTTATACGAACTTTTTGTATATTAAACGTGAAAAAAGTACAAGAGATTCTAAACAGGAGATCTAGGTATAAGAATTTTTGGAAAAGTATGACGGTGGAGATCGAGCACTACAGCGGCTCCTTTACTTCGTTGACGATCTGACGACAAATAGAACTTGCTCTAACTTTTCGATGCTTGTGAGTGGAACTCAGGGCAAGCACATATACGATGTGCATAAGGGTTTTGGCGTACAGAAGCGCTGTGCGCATGAGCTTTTGGGGAATATCTCTTTGCTGCTCTGTTAAGGCTACTGCTGAGCTGACACGTGACGGTTATTATTATTATTATTATTATTATTATATTATTATTATTATTATTATTATTATTATTATTATTAGTATTATTATTATTATTATTATTATTATTATTATTATTATTATTAATGTTATTGCTAGTTTCATTCACTATATACATTAGGAGTGTTGTTAAGTAAACAGTGGGTATATTACTAATCTTATTATTTTAATTTTTTATCATTATAATTATTGTTGATGTTAGTGCTAAAAACTATTATTTTGCTGGTATTATTTTAGGAAATTTTACGAAAATATTATTTTCTAACTATTTCAAAGATAGTGTTTACCAGAAATTATACTTTGACAAATTTAGTATTTAGCATTAAAAGTTTTTCTAGATTTTTGTATTATCCAAAAATATATATAATTAACAAGTTTATAGTTTTGCCTTAAAATGATTTTTTCTAGGTTTCCAATATATTTTTATTAATGGAAAATAAGCTTTCTATCTAAATATCCTATTTTAACAAAATTAAAGTTTTTACAAAGCAATTTTTTTATGTTTTTTTAAATAATTATCTAAAAACTATTTTCAAGTATTATAAATAGTTTTCTAAAATTCGTATATATATTATTTATCCAAAATTCCTTCGATTATCCTCCAATCCATGACTAATCCCATTATTCCTATTCCCTCGCTAATTATGTACATCCTCCTATCAACCCTAACTAATCTGAACGTCCTGGACCCAATGGAACAGTCCATGCCATCATCAAAGGTCGTCTTGCGTAGTTGTAAACACAAAAGTCATAGTCTGTGCCACCTTGATCATCGTACCACACCAGACGTCGCTACCAGGCAAGATACCTTGCCATTTGTTGTCTATTTACTTTAGCTCATACTTTATGCATTTATTTAATATTTCTTTTTTTGTAAAATAAACTATACTATATTGTCATAATTAGATAAATTATACTTGTAGTTCTATTTTTGGTTATTATTATTTTATACACAGTAAACTTAGATTTAAGAGACCATCCTAGTTTGTGTTACATTCATTGGCCTTGACATATTTGTACCACGAAGTTGCGAGTCGCATATAGAACTCGGACATGCGTCGGACATGCGTGACTGGCTGGTCACCAGTACATATAAGCCGTGCGATAGGATTAACCGCTAATAGTATTTACATGTCTAGTTTGACTTAGCGGTTAATAGAGGTTATGTGTTGTGGGTACAACATAGTAGACATGGGGCGGGGAGGACAATATCTTAGCGTATTGGCTACTATACACTTTACCTTTTGTAACCCGTGAGCTCCGCCGGAGATGCGGGTGAGATTACCCATAATTACTAACAGCCACTGACGTTCTGCGGAACGTTATGCTCTTAGGCCCCTGGTGCCCAGAGAGGGAACCATGCCAATCCCATTTAGCCAGAGAGCCCATGCGTTGGAGGATTGTTCTTAAAACTGCATTCACTTAGAATGGTTAGGCTACCTTATCCGTTAGGTATATGTACTTTTGGTTTGGGTGCTTATATCTGATCACGACTTGGAATAGTAACTTGTCACAGATTAGTTTGCATATCTTGTCCTTGTTTGGTTTTAGGTATGGCTTACTACTTCGATGAGAAGGTACTGAACCTTGGTGTGATCCGGATACCATATTGGATTCATGGCATGGAAAGATATTTTATCATGGATTTGGGTACCATCTCATGTCCTTGTTTTGTTGGGAGGATGGTACGCTAATTTAATGGTGGAGTATTGGACCATGTTATAATCTAATTGACTTATTTATTGAGCAGTTTATATTCAGTATTATGGCATGATATTATGTGTCTTGTTACGTCCCTCTGAGGACCTAGTGATCTCTCCAGGTGTGTGTTCTTGTCTCTTCGCTGGTGTTCTAGCCAAGGTCCATGTCACTCTTTGCCAAGTCATTTCCTTGTTTATGTATTTTCTTCTTTTACTAGTTGGTAGTGGATTTGTCTCCGCCCAACATCATGTACAAAGACAAATTCTTGCTTAATTATATAGAAGCTTTATTTTTATTGTGGATGAGATTAGTTGTCATGGTTTTTTACTGTATTTTACAGCATACGTATATTTATTATACGGTTGGCATGTCTATGTTCCTAGTCCTACGTATTTTGGGACTGGCGTGTTACATATTTTTGTGATGGCCCAGCAGGTATACGGTAAATTGTTGGTTACTTTACCGTACCAAGCAAGCCTGCATATAGGATTAGAGTGTAGGATCTCATCCACATACTTGACCGCCTTTTTCGATTCCAATTTCAAACTCTTGCTTGACTCCTTGCATCTTGCTTAATCCCTTTTATCGTGATTCGTATCCTTCCTTCATGCTTGATAGAGGTTAAGAAGGTAACCCATACTAGGTAGACATGACCCATTGTCCTATCACACTACTAGTTTAACTCTTGTAAGTTGGGTAGAATGCCTCAAGACCTAGTATTTCCTTCGTCCTTAGGACCTGTTTGCCAGGTATAGGGCTAGGGACACGAGTGCCTGACACGCGTCCATAACGTGTCCACGAAGGACACGAACAGTGTATCAGTACTCGAATCCCACGCGGCAACGCGTAGGCAAAGATCGGTGCGATCGAGATTTCTCTCGATCCACTCGATGGATTTGCCTCAAACTTGGGGATCATTCTATCAATGAGTGCCCCTTCGTGTCCCTGAAATTTTAGGTCGAACGGTGTCGTGTCGTGTCCTACAGGACACGCGAGCAGCAGGGGAGCACAGTACCCCCATGTGCCGTGTCTAGCGTACATGTTCGTGTCCAATTTGGACACAAAATGCTCACCACAATCAACTCAGTCAAATGAAAAATTAATTCCCATATATAGGGCTACATATTCATCAAAATTGTTTCAAAAATGGTGAACAAATGATTGGTTTAGGCATTTCATCATACACCTATTTAAAAACACTGATACGTGTTCGATACGCATACTAAATGGACACGAGATCCTACCATACTCACTCTACAGCTAGGGGACACCTAGATGGATGCAACTATGGAAAGAAATCAGGAATTCATTAGGGTTTGTAGTGTTTTACCTATTGAGAGTTCAAACTCAATGAAAAGGCTCCTAAGTGAGTTGTTCCCTACACAAGCTATGGCCAAATGCTCTTCAAATCTTTGCTAGCAAGCCTCCACTAGCCTCCTCTACTGTTGGGGATGATGATGCAATTAATTTGATCAATTTGGGATTAATTTGGATTAAAAGGGAGAAATTGGGGAAGAATTAATTAGGATTTCTTTGTAGGTGTTAAAAGAGGCAAGAACAAACATATGAGGATACTTATAGGAGGGATACTCCTAGGGCCGGCCATAATAGAAATTAGGGTTAGGTTTAGATATAGATGAGTGGCTAAGGCTTCTCCACATAAATTCAAGTCCAATCAATGGTTCAATTTGATCCTAAGGCTTTCTTTCTACAAATATCTTAGGGGAAATATCCTACTACAATAATATCTAGATATTCCTAACTTTGGCATTTAGCTTAGAAGGTTCTTAAGTAATATCTAGTCTCATGGTCATATCTAGATTAAGTTAACTTCTAGGTTAAGGCTTAAATAAATAATTAGCACATATTTAATTAATAAAATTTCAAAATCACCAAAAAGTCAAAATGATCAAAATATCCTCAAGCCAAAAAGTTGTAAATAGTCATTCTAATCACATGGTTAGGTCCCCATGGTCATGGTTAGTCTCTAGGCTCAACAGTTCTAGGGTTCACTAGCTAACACATCAAAATTATAATTCACCAATTTTAAATAGTATTAAATTAATTAAAAATCCCCATAAATCATAAATTCTATTATTAAATAATAAACTTTTACAAAAGTTCAAAATTACCCTCATTTTAGAAAAGTGGGTGTTACAAGTCTACCCTCCTTAGAAAATTTTGTCCTCGAAATTAAGATGGTCGTACTCTTCCTAGAGTCTCGTCCCCAACAATCATGGTCTTAGAAGCTCATCTAAATCATGCAATTTGAAAGAATAATATACAGGGTCATGGCAGGTAATATCAGTCTGAGGTCTCATCTAGCTATACTAGCCATACTATAGCACAAGGCAATCACAAGGTATCAAAACATACAAGCAAGGGGTGTAACAAAATATCACAAAAGACATGCTAAAGCCTAGGTCGAAAACTCATCTCAAATTAGGTCTGGTGACTAAAACTCCCTCCTAGAAGCAGGGCCTAAATTCCCAAGGCATTTCTCATGAATCATGCTCTTGTTAAAACTCTTATTCCTTCTTTCTGATCTTACTCTCCCTTATCCACTTAATCATCCCAAAATTTTAAATTCCTATACCTTGTCCTAACTTGGATCCAAAATCTCTAGATCAAAGTCTATGAAATCCTCAAACTTGTTCAAATCAATGTCTTCGAATTTATTCGAAGCTAATACTACTATGTCATGCAGGAACTTATTCTTTATCATAAAATCGACCTTCGTATTTCCTTCACGTACACCTTCAAATATTATTCTTCTTAAATTTTAAAACCTCCACAAAATCTTTAAATTTTCCCATGACCCAAAATCCTTGTGTTCACTTTGTCCTCTTACCAACATCTTATTCAATTTTGGTATCATCATCGCTTCACAGTTACATTCTCTTCTCCATTTCTAAATTCCTAAATTTAGCATCACAATTTTAAGTAAAATATCTCGAGAATCAATAACCTAAAATTATTCAAGTCCACAAAAACAAACCGACCTCGAATATCCTTGTTGTTTCTAAAGTACACCTACGAAATATTACTGTTCTAACCATCAATATATCCTACTATCCTTCTGGTGAGCCGGAGGGGTCACTACCTCCTGAGCAGACTAACATCTTATATGAAAATAATAGTCAAAACCAACAGAGATTTAACTATAAAGGGTTACTAGTCTAATGTCAACTAGACTACCATACCTAAGAATAAGTCCTATACAAGCTATCAAACCATTATACTATGAAATAGTTATAACTAATGAAGTTCTACAAAAAATTAGACTAGTTATTTGAAGTTATCCCTACTCCTAAGTTAATTGATGATGGGAAACAATTTATTTATTTTGAAAGGCTCAAACAGAAGGTAGAGATGATATGTTCAAAACCTTCCCAAGATACAGTCTGATAATCATATGGTCTGTCCATTCATGATACTCCTTCTAGGTTAAACCCCCAACAATCAAGGATGAGAAAATTCTATCTAAAGCATGCAAAACATGATTCCTACTGGTCGTGATCTCATAGTCTCGAATAGGTCACTATACTATCTATCACAACACAAAATATCTTGACAGGTACTAATGGAATCACACAACAAGATGGAAAAGAAGGACAGGAAGGACAACCTTGCTAACTCGTCACTTGTGGCGTCGGTCTCCACAACCGTCAGTGCAAAAGCCCTGCCCCTTTGGGGTATATCCCTTTGATGGTGTGGGACATGGTGCTATGCTACAGGTGGCCTAACTCCCTCTATCTAATCCATGATACTCAAGTAATATCCACAGTAATATTCCACTCCATCATACTAGGGCACCATCTATATGGCATCCATTCTGCAACCTGATAATAATACCCGTCTATTCAGAACCATGTTACCAGAATCCTCATTACGCCAGTAAGTACAACAACGATAATCCATAGAGTTCGTAACTAAGGTACATACTTCTAGGATTATGGTACTTAAAATTTTTGCATTGCCGCTAGCTTGGCTGCGAAAATCTTAAATTCCCACACCCGAGAAATACATCCAAAATCAGACTCTACCCTATCGCCAACCAGCTAATATGACTGTAGAAGACTCTAAATTCCATGACTGAGGCAACCTAGCCCATAAAGTTCATCTTGGTAGAAAATTAAGTCAATAATGAATACCAAAATCAAATTCAACGATGAACAAAGAAGTAGACAGAAACTGTCGTAATCGAATTTCGAGATAGTTTATAATGAGATTCTCAAGGGTCATCCCAGGAATCTTCTCAAGTAGTCCTAACTGTGATTGAGTAACCTCTCTGCTAAATCCTATTCCTTAGTTTCTATCGCAGGCGCGCAGCAGTACAACTAATCGTTGCACTACCACGACATCGCACTAATGCGACTCTCGACCTGCATGGGCTACCACTAAAAATGTGTCACGAACCGCACCCAGTGTAAGGGCACAAGAAGTGGGTACGTCCAACCTACGCCACAGTATCGGTGGTAGAACGCTGTCCTAGGTCATAATCATCTAACACAATACATAAGGTACATGTACAGTATATACACTCCAATCGGAGGACAATACAAAGTACAGCTCAATCACAAGTCTAAGGTAGAAAGTATGATATGATAGATAAGAATCTCAAAGGAAATACAAACAGAAAGAAAATAAGTCTAAGTGTCTATACGACACAACAACAACAAACATAATACATCTCAAAGTCTCAAATGACAACAACAAAGTAAGATAAAGCCTAACTAAACTAGTCTAGGCAGTAGGAGTGATATCATCAGCTAGAGCTAGATCCTCCTGAGAGTCCAGCTCGCAAGTGTCATCTAGGGCTGCTCCATAGTACGTAGGACAGAACTTCTTGATATCATCTGTAATATTTTCAACAGGTCCAGTCAGGACAGGAACGAGCACAATACATCTCACGCAGTTCATAATATGGCAGAAAATGTAAAGCATGTAAAAGAGTAAGATGCATGAACTGTAAGAAGATGTACAAGAAAATAAGAGAGATATTTGTAAACTGAAAATATATACACGATAAGTAAGAACTTTAAGTGACTAGTGATTCAGAGCACAGGATGGTTATATAAACGGCACGATGTTGTACACGAGTAATCTACAGAGGTTGTACACGAGTAAACTACAAGAATGATCACATAACCACTTCTACTCCCCCGTCCCCAATCAATACACAAGGATCCAGTCAAGTTATGTTATTGCACACGAAGTATAGTTTGTATACGAAGATCATGTGAGCACATGAGAGTACACAATTTCACACAATTTGTACACGAATAACACGAACACAATGAGTACATGATGCCCATGATAAGGTACACGAACACGAAATACCCGATGTATCCTATAAGGGAATAATATCGCATGAAAGATCCATATAGTACTAATTCGTGATAACAAGTGTCAGCATCAAGTAAAGTAATCTAGAACATGATTATAAGTCCTAGCAAGTATGAAATGATCAGAGAATGTACTGCCTGAAATCTGAATGTCCGTGAGAATATAAAGTCCGAAGCGAGGTAACTGAGTCCTATTTAGAGCAACACAAGTCATGATGTATACAAAGGGATTATAATTTGAAGAGTACAATGCATCTACTTGTTTGTAGGTCAATCTAGGCCAAAGTCAACTCTTGGTCAACTCTGGTCAACTCCAAAATTCAAACTAGGTCAACCTTAGTCAAACTAGTTAGGGTTTGGTTAACCATGGTCAACTATTCTAACTAGTCCATTCTAGGTCTAACAAGTCAAGCCTAAGAACCAAACTATAATACATAGGCTATAGGTCACATGTTAAGCCAACACATAGCTAAACCATAGGGCTAACACATAGCCTAATGCTATAGTCTAACTAGCACACAAACATATCAAGTTATATATCTTGTGTCTCATATATTAAGTCACTTTCACAATTATACAAGGTATATATATATATATATATATATATATATATATATATATATATATATATATATATATATATATATATATAAAAAAAAAAAATATATATATTATATATATATATATATATATATATATATATATATATATATATACTAGCACATATATATATTACATACATAGAGAGCAAATGAAGGCAATATATAGGTTGTGTGTGTGTGTGTGTGTGTCATACAGTGACATGAAGGGGGTTATACTATGTAAACAGTGTAAAGATAACATAGTCTATACAATATCATATACAACTAATATGTATATACAACACACATGCACATATATATATATATATATATATATATATATATATATATATATATTATATATATATATATATATATATATATAAAATATATATATATTTTATATATATATATATATATATATATATATAGATTTAGAGGGAAAAGTATATTCATGTGTGTGTTAACTAGGATAGTATACAGTCATCTCAACATAAGCCAAAAACCAATACCTACTGTTCATAACATGGCATATCTTTCAGAACTCATATTTCAACTAAGTTCTCAGGTTTTCAAGACAATCTCAGGTTAATCTATTGATTTCTTAGGTAAGGGATGAAACCCAATTTCATATTTAGATTTGTCTAATCAGTGAACATTCAGTTCACAGGTTATGCAACATATATTAACATTTCCGTTTTCAAGACTCAACCCAGGTTTCAAGTAACTAACATTCCCAGGTTTACTTATATGTTAATAGTGAATTAAACTCAGATTTTTCCTTTTGAATTCAAACTCAGGTTATGAAATCAGTTCTCAGGAAAATAAAGGATATGTTCTCAGTTTCAACTCAAGTGAAACTCAGCTAATGCAAGTGAAACAAAACAGGTTAGCAGATGATCTCAGGTTAAAATTCAACAATTTAACATGTATTTAAATAATTTAACCAACTAAAAATCCCCAAATTAAAATCCAGTATCAGAGTTTACTGTCCCGATACCATAACAACCCAAAATTTACAATCAAAAACTAATTAATAACACAAACTAGTAGTGCACAAGTGTGTGTCACATGTTAGCGTGTCAGAGGAATGCATTCATGTCCACGCAAGTGGACACAAAGTGTCCAAAATGAATTAAACACACACAATGCAAATATTCCCAGATACTATCTTGTGCGGCCAGTTCAAGGCCTCGTGGACACGACACAGTATCCTAGTGTCCTTGTGGTTGTGCACACGTGTTCGTCAGGTATAGGGCTAGGGACACGAGTGCCTGACACGCATCCACAACGTGTCCACGAAGGGACGAACAGCGTATCAGTACTCGAATCCCGCGAGGCTACGCGTAGGCAAAGATCGGTGCGATCGAGATTTCTCTCGATCCACTCGATGGATTTGCCTCAAACTTGGGGATCACTCTGTCAGTGAGTGCCCCTTCGTGTCCCTGAAATTTTAGGTCGAACGGTGTCGTGTGTCCTACAGGACACGCGAGCAGCAGGGGAGCACAGTACCCCCTGTGCCGTATCCAGCGCGCATGTTTGTATCCAATTTGGACACGAAATGCTCACCACAATCAACTCAGTCAAATGCAAAATTAATCCCCATATATAGGGCTAGATATGCATGAAAATAGTTTCAAAAATGGTGAACAAATGATTGGTTTAGGCATTTCATCAAACACCTATTTAAAAACACCGTACATGTCCGATACGCATACTAAATGAATACGAGATCCTACCATACTCACTCTACAGCTAGGGGACACCTAGATGGATGCAACTATGGAAAGAAATCAGGAATTCATTAGGGTTTATAGTATTTTACCTATTGAGAGTTCAAACTCAATGAAAAGGCTCCTAAGTGAGTTGTTCCCTCCACAAGCTATGGCCAAATGCTCTTCAAATCTTTGCTAGCAAGCCTCCACTAGCCTCCTCTTCTGTTGGGGATGATGATGCAATTGATTTGACTCAATTTGGGATTAATTTGGATTAAAATGAAGAAATTGGGAAAGAACTAATTAGGGTTTCTTTGTAGGTATTAAAAGAGGCAAGAACAAACATGTGAGGATACTTATAGGGGGGATACTCCTAGGGTTGGCCACAATAGAAATTAGGGTTAGGTTTAGATGTAGATGGATGGCTAAGGCTTCTTCACATAAATTCATGTCCAATCAATGGTTCAATTTAATCCTAAGTCTTTCGTTCTACAAATATCTTAAGGGAAATATCCTATTACAATAATATCTAGATATTCCTAACCTTGGCATTTAGCTTAGAAGGTTCTTAAGTAATATCTAGTCTCATGGTCATATCTAGATTAGGTTAACTTCTAGGTTAAGGGTTAAATAAATAATTAGCACATATTTAATTAATAAAATTTCAAAATCACCAAAAAGTCAAAATGACCAAATACCCTCAAGCCAAAAGTTGTAAATAGTCATTCTAATCACATGGTTAGGTGCCCATGGTCATGGTTAGTCTCTAGGCTCAACAGTTCTAGGGTTCACTAGCTAACACATCAAAATTATAATTCACCAATTTTAAATAGTATTAATTAATTAAAAATCCTCATAAATCATAAATCCTATTATTAAATAATAAACTTTTACAAAAGTTCAAAATTACCCTCATTTTAGAAAAGTGGTTTTACAGTTATAATCTAATTGACTTATTTATTGAGCAGTTTATATTCAGTATTATGGCATGATATTATGTGTCTTGTTACATCCCTCTGAGGATCTAGTGATCTCTTTAGGTGTGTTCTTATCTCTTTGCAGGTGTTATAGCCTAGGACGTGATCTTTTCTATTACTTCGAAGATGATTGCTCTTGGATCGTCCATGTCACTCTTTGCCAAGTCATTTCTTTGTTTATGTATTTTCTTTTACTAGTGGTAGTGGATTTATCTCCGCCCAATATCATGTACAAAGACAAATTCTTGCTTAATTCTATAAAAGCTTTATCTTTATTGTGGATGAGATTAGTTGTCATGGTTTTACTGTATTTTACAGCTTATGTATATTTATTATACGAGTGGCATGTCTACGTTCCAAATTATATGTATTTTGGGACTAGGACGTTACACTTTCGGACGACGAGGAGACTGTGCTCTAAGGCCACGAGGTCACTATGCTTTCAGACAACGAGGAGACCATGCTCTTGAGAAGCTCTGAAGGGTCAAATAAAGTAGCCGTTGAAGGGGCTGCGCTTCTGGACAGCGATGAGAGCTGCGCTTTTACGAAGTGTCAAGTCCATGAAGGAGCCGTTGAAAGGGCTGCTCTTCTGGGCAGTTATGAGAGCTGCACATTTATGAAGCATCGAAGTTGGTCACGGAGACATTGATGGCTCTGCGCTTCTGGGTAACTCCGAGGGACTAATGAAGGAGCCGTTTGAAGGGGTTGCGCTTCTGAGAAACTCTGAAGAACCAATGAAGGAACTGTTTGAAGGGGCTGCGCTTCTGGAAAGCTATAAGAGCTGCACTTTTACGAAGCGTCTAAGTCGTTGTGCTCCTAAGGAAATTACTGTTTTTGAGCGGCTGAGTCAACACTCATTTAATTGCTGCCACTTTGGGGGGCTCGAGAAGCGGTGACTAAAAAGCTTAGTCAAACGAATCTATCAAATGAGATTCATTATGCTGAGTCCTAGGTTCATCCCATTACTCCGGAGTCCTTTGACCAACTGCCACATGTCATGTGGGTTGGGCCATACATATATAAAGATGAGCTTTTGGGTGAGACCTTGCTACAGTTTTCATTCATTTCCTGTCATGCTTGACCCCGACTTAGCTTTCGACGGCCATGGGCCTTGCATAAGTCGACTGTTGGTTGTAGATCTCTTCGTTCAAAAAAGTTATGGTTTTGCAGAAGAACAACTACGGAGTTTCGAGATGCACTTGAGCGTTTGGCATAAGGGGTTCGAACCTAAAGAACATCTTGGAGGTCTTCGAGTTCCAAGCTACCGGGTTTAGATTGATTGCCAACTCAAAGAGCCAGGTTGTGCTCTGTCCTGTTCAACAATGCTTCATTAGCCAAATTGAGTAGGGGCTGCGTACCTATTAGGTTGGAAGAGCCACAGGTTGTGTTGTAGGCTTTGCACAGGAGCTGTGTTCTTGCTCAGACCAATAACTACTTCATTAGCCATATTGGAGTCCCTCCACATCTGACTAGGAAGTGACTCACTCTGACAAGGAAGTGATTCGCTCTGACACTATTGCGCTTTTGGGGACTGCACGCTCCTGACGACTGCGCACTTTGTAGGTTATGCTTTAAGTTTTGTCATTATAAGTAACCATGAAGAATCTGTAATAGATATTTTGTAAAACATGATTTTAATAAAGAACTTTCCTTTATGAACTATCTTTGTATAGCATGAGTTCTTGAAGTGTATAGAAATTTGTATGTCTCATGCACTTCTGTGACGTATGTGAAGCAACTATTGTCTGCGCTTTCGTACCATCTGTACTATTTTTATGTTTCTACACTACCCACGCTTAAGAGCATGCTAGCTATCAAGCTTAAAACTAAAAGGAATTTTCACATGACAAGCTTAAATGGTTGAAATATCAACTGATGTAGGAAAAAGTCTATCATTTAAGAACAACTGTTCTCTATGCTTAAAAGCTATGACGCTTGAGAGGAACGCTCATTCAAGCTACTTTCTTTATAAAGAAGCCCCTCCACGCATAAGTTATGATTGAGAAGCAAGTGCCAACGTGTCAAGCCATAAATGCTCAAGACTATCACATTTAAGCACAATAGTGTAATGTGCTAAAAAGTTTCTCTGTCTAAGTTTTAGCTGAACGATGATTTATGCTGAAGACTTGACATGCTTAAAGTGATCCTGTCACGACCCGATCCCAATGTAATGGGTCCAGTCGGATCATGCCCAGCCTGCACCGTTATGAGACGGCGGTAGTAAGCTATATCAAGCAGTGAACACAACAGACAGACTAAAGCGGAAAGAAAAAATTTATTAACCTAAAAACTGGTCTGAAATGGGAAAAATACAAACAAGCAAGCATTCAATTATTACATGGTTTTATTGTAGCAAAAGGGAAATAAACTAAACCAAGGTACAACTAAAACTCTGGGGCTCCCTAGTCAGGTTCGGCTACCTCGTCAGGGTTCGAACCAGGTCCTTAGAAAGAGCTAAAGGCGTGATCTTCGTCGTCGCAGTCACCTAAAAATGTTGGTCTCCAGTCAGGAGGGAGCAAGAACATATTTCGACATCTAACATTCTAAAATAATATAAATGAATGCAAGACAGTTGAAGGCATTATATATTTTTGCTAGATAATAATAAAAAGACAGCATGTAATATTCTCAGAAGCTACAATGATGCAATTATACAATAGTGCTTTTGAGTATATAACAGAATCTGTGACCGGCTGGATAGAGGCAATATGTATACTGGAATTCTGGCCAAAACGACAGTATACGGTATGACTCAACCCACCTGTGCAGTAGGGGTTAGCGTGAGAGAGGCAATCGGTAAACAATGGCTTTGGTCACAGACGTTATACTACTCCCCCAATCAATCCGAGTCAATGAGTCAATCAATTAATCCGTAATCGATGTGGAGTCCAAGAGGGATCTACTGTGAATCAGTGTCACTACAGTACATGAAACTACTGATGCATACATTTAATTATTAAAATAAAATGCAGACATGAAAGATATAAAACTTACCTTGGGTGTAACCTCGGCGTGGAAAGCAACAGCTAGAAGGTAACGGCTAGGATTTAGGATCCGAACCTACATTAACAACATCCTGTCCTTAGAACTTAAACCAAGATCGGCTAATAAACCACATAACGTAAACTCGCTAATTGTAGACATTTGCTGTACTTAAATAATTTTAAATATAATATTTTGGTAAGAACTATTTTATTAATATTTTGTAAATAGGCGAACATAAAGTATTTTGGAATAACACAAATATGATTTTTATCGAACATTATCTTAATAGTAAAATATCGCGTAAAACTCGAAATATTTGAAAACTAATATATTTTTTTCTAAATAAACTTTTGCGAAATATTTAACAAATACATTTCTTTTGTAAAGAAAATCATTTTAGTAATAAATATACGTAAAAATCTTATTTTAAATAGAGTTAGATTTTATTTAGAAAATATATTATTACTAGTTTTCGTTCCATAATTTATTAGCAGAAAAGACTAAATTACAAAAATAACTTTTTCTACCTAAAAACATGAATATACGTTTTGGCCTATAAATATCATACCCTATATTAAAATACACTTTACTACATAATTAAATATTTTGGTACTAAAATGACTAATGAAATTATGGCGGACATAATATATTTGTTAAAATTAGCGTTAATACGACAATATTCGGTTAATAATACAAAATATGCATTTTTACTTAAAAGATACTTATATAAGACTTTGCCTATAAAATTACGGCTTTGCTATTAAAATAATATTTTGAGGCTAAAAATATCGATTTCATTAATGACATTGAATTTATGTTTATCGGCATTAATCGTAATCACGTAGTTAATGTTTCTAAACATTAATCTACAACTAACGCTAATAATTCACTAATACTAACAATTATTACCAAACCAATATAGGAAACTAATTAAACTCACTATCTTGGAACAGAAATTGTTTAAGGTTCTGTGAATTAACAAAAGGTAGAAGAGGTTACCGGAAGTTGTGACGGAGCACCGAGGGGATGCCTCGGACTCGGAACGCGCGCGTCGTCACCGGCTCGAAGCCTCGGGAACGCGTCTGGACGAACACGACAGCGTACTCGGGCGGCCGTTCGGAACGGGGACAGCGGTATGGGGCTGCGGGTCTGGCGCGGAGGGCACTGGCAGCGGGTCGCAGGGATGGCCGGAAGGCGCACAGACAGAGGGTCGGCGGCTAGAGCGGCCGCGGAGGCATGGGGCTGGGCGCACGTCATGCATTGGCCGTGCCGAGGGATCGGCGGAGGCGCTGGCCGCGGATCGGGCACGTGGTGCACCGGCGAGGGGCTGCGGGGTCGGCGCCTCGAGGGATCGGCGGAGGTGCTGGCCGCGGATCCCCGAGAGGCGGCGGCGGTCACGTGCGGTGTCGGCGAAAAGGTGGAGGCGAGGTCGCGCCGGGGCTGGCCGGGTTTGCTGATGATGGTGGTGAGTTGATGATGATGGGTTTGCTGATGATGGTGGTGAAATGTTGATGTTGATGATGATGCTGATGCTGGGTTTGCTGGTGATGGGGGAGGAGTGATGGAAGAGAGAGAGATGAGTGCTTGCTTTGTTTTCTTTGAAGAAGGAATTTAATGAGGGTGCTAGAGCAATGTGAGGGGTGTGGTAGAGAGAAATTTAGGGAGAGTGGGTTTGTGTATGTGGAGAGGAATAGGGGGTGAGGGTCTGTACGTGGGATGGGTTAGGGTGAGTGAGTTTTTTTTTCTTTTTAAGAAATGGGTTTTACAGATCCACACAAAAACGAAGCTCTAGATTCCCTATTAATGACAGGGAATAATATCTGACTTTACAGATCCCGAAGCATGTGTTGCTTTTAATGAAATTTGTTACAGAAGTAGAAGTGCTAGACATGATTACGCCACCATGATGAGAATTAATGACATTTTCAGTGCGACATGTGACGCTTAAATAGTGATTTATGTGGAAGTTATGTTCTAAAATTTATGCTCAATGGTTTCTGTGCGGAGTGTTTCTGCACAAAAATGAGCAAAATGGTGCAATTTGCTCATTTTTGCGCACGAAAGTTAGTAAATGGTCATTACAATGCGAATTCGTTATAAATATCTCGGTTTTAGTGAAACCAAGGGACAACAAAAGTGTTTTTCGAAAATCGTTTATGAGAGCACTCTGCCCAATAACGTTTGTGACCATCAAGAGCACTCTAATCCAACCGCTTCCTCAAAACTTAGTCTTTTTCCACGAGAATTTTAAGGCGTTCTTCTTGGGTCTACTACATTCATATTACTTCTAGTAGATGCTCCATTGAAGAACACTAAAGTTGCTCTCATGTAGACTTCCTGAAGCTCATATCTAGGAAGGAGAAAGCTTTGTCGTCCTTGCACTCAAAGCCAGATTATCAACGTAGCAAAGAATCATGTGTCGACTCGACCTCCACCGCTTCATTCTCCAGAATCTTAAGCTTGTATTCAAATTTATCTTACACAATGTTGTAATAAGATTTTGAATCATTTGTAAGCTTCCTATAAAATTTTCCCATATAATAAATCTTCTTTCTTTTCATTCGAAAACAAGGCTTAATTGTACTTTGATACCCTCAACTATTCCTGTTTTTAACTTCATACCTAAACTTTTTTTTGTAACAAATTGATACCCGAAAAAAATTTGGACGAAAATATCCATGGTCAAGCTTGAAAATTATCCCCCCCCCCACCCCCCCACCCACTTCTGGCCCACCCCCCCCCCCCCCCTCCTGCTTCCGGCCGCTTCCCCCCCCCCCCCCCCCCCCCCCCTCCCGCTCCGCTCCGGCCACCCGCCCCGTCTCTCCCTAGGGCACGGCAGCGTGGGAGGAGGGGGGGCTGGGGGAGGGCGGACGGAGCGGGAGAGGGGGGGAGGCGGCCGGAAGCAGGAGGGGGGAGGTGGCCGGAAGCGAGGGGGGGGGGGGGGTGGCCGGAAGCGGGGAGAGGGGGTGGCCGGAGGGGGGGCGGGGCGGGAGGGAGGGGGGCTGGGCTGTGCGGGAGGAGGGGGGGGGGGAGAAGGGGAGAGGGAAGGGATAAGGGTATTTTCGGGATTTTAAAATTTTAGGTATGAAGTTGAAAAAAATAATAGTTGAGGTATTAAGTTGTTGAGTAAAAAGTTTAGGATATGAAGTTGAAAAAAAGAAATAGTTGAGGGTATCAAAGTGCAATTAAGCCCGAAAACAATGATACTGTTACTTTTCTTTTTTTGGTGCTTGTTAGATGTTGTTTGTTATTGAATTTTATGTAATAATAAGCTTATTAAGATGGCGTGAGAAAAGAAAGACTAAAAGGTGGAGGCAGGGGCCTCAAGACCAAAATTAGGGGTCGTATAGTACGAATGTTCTGGCAAATTTGGATAGCGTCAGGAGTCTCTTAATTGGTATATAATATATAATTAAAAACTATAAGCATGGAATGTGAATCTTGTTGTCCATTCTGTGTAAACAAATTTGGGACTTACAGCATCAACACACGGAATTCAATAAGAAATAACTGCTAAGATATTACCAACTGCAGTAACTTGATATATAATATAGAGAGACCTATTGTATTGTTAGAGGCAAAGATGTAGATAAAATTTGATTGGGGGGGGGGGGGGGGGGGGGGGGGGGGGGGGGGGGGGGGTGTTAGATTCCATGTTCGTTGCCTCTCTTTAATTTATATTAACTTATTAAGAACTTTAAGTTATTAGTCTGATTTATGTTCCAAACTCAAAAAATGTTGATATAGATTGGGTCACATTTAAATCAAGACAGGTCGAGAAGAATGTAAAGTTACCCAACAACAAAGCTTCTAAAATGCCTTAGCGATTGCATAAGGCGACACCAAATAACAATGTCCATAATTTTTCATAACGCTGAAGATGTCATCAATACTAAAATTTGATATAACAATATTAGTTCGCCAACAGAGAAAGGAAGTGGCGAATTGTACTTATTTTGGCAGAAGAGAAGCTAAGATCTTGTTTCGGCGGGCCTGGGACCAAA
>JANAVB010033278.1:0-49964 GCA_029216955.1 Iris pallida | reverse complement strand
ATATATATATATATATCCTACCTACTAACCTAACTAAGCTAGCTACCCATAACCCATGAGGCTAGGCAATCTGAGCCCCCTGGACACGACACCCCCTCACCCCATGCACGGTGACCTACTAACCTAACTAAGCTAGCTACCCATAACCCATGAGGCTAGGCAATCTGAGCCCCCCCTGGACACGACACCCCCCACCCCATGCACGGTGGTGTTACCAGTACACCACAACCCGATGTGCATATATATATATATATATATATATATATATATATATATATATAATATATATATATATATATATTATATTGAGGCTAGGCAATCTGATCCCCCTGGACACGACACCCCCCCCCGCCCCATGCACGGTGGTGTTACCAGTACACCACCCCGATGTGCATATATATATATATATATATATATATATATAATATATATATATATATATATATATATATATATATATATATATATATATAATCCTACTATCATCAATAAAAGTTTGAGTTTCCAATTCCAACCTCATTTATGCTCTTTTGTTGCTTCTGCTCTTATTTTGGTATCAGAGCCTTCTTAATGTCTGCAATTTTTCAGACTCATTAATTCTATTCCACCATTTAATAAAGAATTTCTTTTTTAACATCATTATGCCCTAATCTCCCTCTTCACATTTGAAAGTCAATTTGAATATATGCGGAATATCATTGGATATAAAAAAAAGTACATTACTGTCTCTTCTCATAATAATTCATAATCTGCAAAGGTTCAGATAAATTTATAGATTGACGCTGAAGAAGATCCACCGTTTGTGAAACCAAGCTGGGATGTCTTGTTCTAAATTTTTAGAACATATCTTAATAAACCATGAATTTTTTTGCTTTTCGTTTTCATGGTATAACACATTGTAAAATCCATCAATGTAATCCCAATAACTGAATTTTAAGGATATTGATTTATCCCTAGTATTTAACATTCTTTCTAGATTAGGATGAAGTCCCCATGATTGAGGAGTGAGTAATTGAATATTAATTTTACTATAAATTATCTCACTTTGGGGGTCTTTCAGATTTGTCGAAAGTGTTCCACTTCTATTGTATTGGTGGAAATTAATATTCCTTCATTATATTTCTTAATTTTTGTTTCATTGGAAACATGTTTAATTGGATATATTTTTCTTTGATTTTCCATGCATCATTTATCATGGGTAAATCTTGCCTTTCTAAGCAGATTATATCCTCAGAACAATTTTACTGAGTATAGATGGATTCCATCTCTGCTAATTCCGCAACTTCTTTTTTAGGATCCTTTAACACCTCTCTGATTAGAGGTTTCACCTGGAGCATTAGAAATTATATTTTTTTGAACTGGAATTTTGTCTTGTCTTCTTGCTCTTCTATCCACGGGTCTTTCCCATGGCTGCTTCCCTTTGTCTTGCCTATCCATGCTTCAAAAATTCACGAGTTAGAAAATTAGGAAGACTATTTTCATTTCCTTTAATATTCAATGTCAAAATCGAAAATAGCTAATTCAGCTTGCCATCTAGCAAATATCTGTTTAGATGTTAAATTTTTTACATTTTTTTCTAAAACTATTTTTGCCAAAGTACAATCTATTCTAAGCAAAACTTCTGATTTAACAAATCTTCTTTTGAAACTTATGAATACATTTAATAATAGAAAAAATTCTTTCTTAATTATTGAGTAATTAATTTGGGTGTTCCTCGGTCAAAGCAGGAGGATTTTTCTTTAATCTTTGATACAAGATTCTTATATCCTTTGCTATATTCTTATAGAATTCAGACACATAATTCAGTACCCCAAGAAATCATTGTAACTGCTTATTATCAGTTATTTCATCAGGGAATTTAGAAGCAAATTCAATAATTCTATCAATTGGAATTATTGTGTTATTAACAATATTATGTCCCAAAATTCTTATTTCTTGTTGGAACAATTTATTTTAGGAGCTGATATTTCCAGTCCATTTTTAATGATCAGATGTTTGAATATTTTTAAATTCTTAAAATGTTCTTCTATTGAATTAGAGAAGATTAATATATCATCAATATGACAATATAAATTCTGAATACTTAATGAATATTTCATTCATTATGTTTTGAAATTCAGAAGGAGCATTTTTTTTAGTCCAAAGGACATTACATTCCATTCGTAATGTCCAAATGGAACAGTAAAAGCAGTCTTATATCTATCATACTCCGCTATCTAGATCTGCCAGTAGCCTGATTTAAGGTCAAATTTAGAAAGTATTCTTGCTCTAACAATTCTGTTGAGCAAATCCCTTTTATTAGGAATATGATATCTTATCCATTTTAATACCTTATTAAAAGGTTTATAATTAATTACCAATCTTGATACACCTCGCTCCCGTTCAGCATTATTCATCACATAGAATGTTGTACAACTCCAAGGGGAATATGATTTTCTAATTAACTTTTTCTCCATTAAATCTTGAATTTCCTTTTTACATATTTTTAGATATTGTTGATTCATTTGGCAAGGTCTGACCTTAGTAGGGATATCTTTCTCATTAAAGTTATCCACATAAGGAAGAGAACAATATGTTGTTTCCTATCCCAAAATGCATTAGGGACATTACTACATATCTGTAATTTAAATTCTTCTTCTATTTGTTTTATTTTTTGTTGAACTTCTGTCTTTTTCAACTGTTCAGATATATGAATCTGAGAAATTTCTTCCTTAAGTAAATTTATTTGATTTTCTTTCAAATGAATTTCCTTAACTTCATTCAATATTTTGATCATTGAATCTCTTATGAATTCAAAGGTTATTTCTTTACCTTTGTAAATAGTAGAAATGCCATAAGTATTAATATTCTTTATTGGCATTAATTTTTCTAGGAAGGTGTTCCCATAATAACATGCTGAGATATTTTTTTTATGTAGTGGGATAGCTATTGCGTCCTTGCATACATTAACATCTGTAATCTTATAAGGAGTAGTTAATGCTCTATTATTCGTAGCACTAAGAGTTTGAGTAGTATGTTCACAATATCTTATTGGAACAACACCTTCTTTGACATAATTCAAGTCCTGCATCACTATCCACTAGTGCAATTAAATTAGATATATAATATTCATTATTAATGAGTAAATCTATCTGTATATACCATTTTTGGGTTATAAAGAGATCTAGTTGTATATACTATTTTCAATACTTTAATCTTATTTTGGAGATCTTGTATTGTTATTGGCTTAACTTCTTTTCTTCTATATTGAAGTACTTTAGCCACAGTGTAGGACTCTTCTCCTTTATTAGGAGAGTCATTACTTGCTGATTTCTCCTCTATGTTTAAGAAATCAATTAATTTTTCCCCTTCTGTTCTACTTATTTCAATAGACATTAGAGATTCTATTATCTCTCTTATATCTTGAGTAGTCAATACATTTATTGACAAGTCATTCATTTCTATAATAGACTTATAATAGTCTATATCACGTTCATTGTAACATTCCTGACAACTACAATCACTCTCGCATTCACATATATTTACTGAATCTTCATCATCAGACTCTTTTGATGATCATGATTCATAGTTTGAATTTATCATAATTTTATATAAGGTTATTTTTAACCCTTCATCCTCTATTTCCTCATTTTTTTTCTCTTGGTATAACATTTATTAGCATAGTGGTATAATTTACCACATTTATATCATTTTATTTCTTTAGATGCTTTTCTTTTCTGAGAAGATCTCTTCTCTTTACTCCTATCCTTACTTTTGAAATTTTACGAGAATTTTTTCTTTTTTCTCCTACAGGGTTTATTTCCCTTTCCCTTATCTCTATATTCTTTCCTAGCCTTTCCTTTCTTATCAGGAGGCTTATAGGTGTCTACAGCAAATTGGCTGCAAAATTTTCCTAATTTTTTTCGTTCTGAAAGCCTCTGAGATTTTAATTGATTTCTACGTTTTAAATCATTACAAAGAGATAAACTCTCTTGGACGCACGAATTTATTAGTGCTCCATAAGTATATTGCTCATATGGGATTATTCCATTATGCTGATCTCTCATCCTTTGTCTTATTTTCTCAGCAAAGCGATTGGGTAGTCCATCAATAAATTTAGACATCCGATGCGGCGAATTAGCGTTACTTAATTGCATAACTCTATTTAAGAAGTATCTTTATACCATCTAAAATGAGTTAATGTTGGACATCTTAAATTCTGTAAGAGAGTTATAATTCTTTCTCCCTTATCAAAAATTTGTCTGATAAAATGTTTCAATATAATATAATAACCATTAAAGTATATACATCATCTAGTTTTTTCTGATCATTTTCAATTTTAGTGGTATCCAATATTTATGTTTGTTGTTGTGTCAGACAATTATCCCACCAACCTTTTAGGATACCTGTAAAGCCATTAACTATAAATAACGCAATTTTCTTATCTGAGTTCCCAACAGTTTTAGCTACATTGGAATACATTATCATTCAATGTAATTGAACGAAAATTTGCTTATCTGAAAGACCATCTATATTCCACTCATAGATTTCTCCACTACTATAATGATTCCGAATTACAATCATTTTCTTCATAGAGAATATCAACTTGAGATGGTCTCTTATAGTAATATTTTATCAGATTTGGTTTATCATATTTAACCATATTAATTCTTTTTGGGTTAATCTCATTTGAACATTCCTAAAAGAATTATTTATTTTTTCAATTTGTATTAGATTGAGCTGTTCTTCATTTGAAGAATCTGAATTCTCAGAATCATCTAATTCTTGGCAAGTACCGAGGATTCTCCTTCTAGAATATTTATTTTAGAAGGATTTCGTTTATAATTTAAAAAAAAAATTCTTTAAGACTTTCGTATTCCAACTTATTTTGGAGCACATTAAGACTAGTCTTTTTAAATTGCTCAACTTGATCTTTTAGATCATCTTTTGTAAATTCTGTTCGTTTGGGTTTAATTTTATACCTGGAAATCTCCATTGAGGGTTCTAGTGAAACATTAGTCGTTTCTTTAATAATAGTTTTAACTAAAGGGTTTCAATCTTTTCTATCCCTTTTATATTATTTAATTTATGAATTATTTCTTCGATAGCAGTTTCAATTCTAGTCAACTGCTGACCCATTATTTGGATATAGACATTGGTATAATTGTTTTGCAAAATAATTTTTTTCAATTCCTTTATTTTTTCTTTCTTATGCTCTATTGTATTATAAAAAGAATTAGTTTCTAAATTAGCTTTATTCTGAATATAAATTTTTAAGTGATCATTCAGAGGATATAAGGATTTTATTTTTAATCCTCCTTCCTTCATAGTCCATGATTTATGTTTATCCTCTAATACATTTATTTGTCTTAGTTCATCATTGACATATTGCTCAATGAACCATTCATGAAACCATGTGACCTTTTTGGTTTCATTTATTTGTTGGTGGCATTTCACCTTAAAAAGTGCTATTTGTACCTTATAGGTACTTTCATACCATTGCTTAAATTCAATATTTTCCTTTCTATAATACTCCCTATCTAGGAAGTTTATAATTCCCTGATATTCAGCTATATCCATTAAAGATTAAATTCTATTTCCGACATTTTCGGTGACTCGTCTAATTTAAACTTGGGTTTATAAATTGGATGAACTATATTGGAGTCATTTATTCTTAGCTTATCAGTATTACTTTCTTCTTTCTTCGAAAATTCAGAGATTTTATCTGATACTGATTTATCAGATGTAAACCTTTTAGAATAGCTAGAAGTAGAAATCCTAGCCTTTATTTGTGGAGTAAATCTTACTTCTAGATCTCCATCTGGAGTCTGAATAATTTTGTCTATTGCTGTATCCGTTATTGGTTTTGGAGGTATGGCTATATTCAGAGTCCATTCGTCTGGAAAGTTTATTTTTTCCCATTTAATTATTCTATTCGTAGCTACCTTGGATGTCAAGAGATTCGTCTCTTTTAAGGCAGTTTTTTCTGGTTTAGTTATATGTCTACCTTTTGGAGCTAAGGTATTTAACACCTTAAAATGTACTCTATATATTATTGCTATAGTCTCTGATCCAGGAAGAAAATTGTAACTATGTCTTTAAATTCAACGACACCAATTCTAATATATTTACATCTGTCAAAGGCAGACTCAGATTAGGATAAACATTAAAATAGACTGGCCCGTGACAGAGGCTTGTCTGCATAACTTCCATTAGAGATTGTGCCCAATCCAGACATCTACCATCTCGAAGAGATGTTAATACTGATATATTCAACCCTTGACTTAAGGGTTTTAAGCCTATCTGAATTAATCTTATATGGAAAAAATTATATTTATCTCTATAATGGGATATATCTCCTCAGATAATAACTTTCTTCCTTGTTTAGCATCTGCAACCTGAATAATTCTTTCCATTGTTTTAATTGCAATAGAAGACCGAAAATCAAAGGTACCAATTTGGTATATTTTCTTTGGTTGTACTTGTCACCCCTAGTTTTCATGAACAGGGGTATTTTGGTAATTTTTCACTTTAAAATTATTTTGGAATTACTTATTTATTTATTGTATTATTTTGGGGTTATTTGAGTCGGGTTCGAATTTTAACTCATTCCGACTTGTATCGGGGACCCGGGGTAGTGTTTACCTTAGCGGGCCCACACACTAGTTAGTCATGGCCCACATGTTAGTTATTTTAGTTAGTGACTAGGCTAATTATTTTGGTTAGGATTAATTTGGATTAGTGGTTTTAGGAATGACCAAACTACCCCCGACTTAAACCCCTTTCCATATTTTAACCCATAGATTAGAAAATGGGCTTTTGGACTTTTTCCAATAGGACAAAAAAAAGACCCCATGGCCGGCCACCTTTAGTTTGGATAGGGATTAGCCACTTTATTATTTCCTCTTTCATTCTCTCTCTTGTTCTTCCCCAATTTTTCTAGAGAGCAAACCCTAGAAATTTCTCCACCAAATCCCTCCATTTTCTCACCAAATCTTCTTCCTTCCTTCTCCATTCTAGCCAAGGAAGGAGCTCCCCAAGTTTGAGAGGATTCGGAGCTCGTTCGTGTCCGTTTGGGATTCCTACGTGTCGGTGGCGTATCGGGATCGATTCGAGTCACCGGGAGGTATAAATCCCTTCTCCTTCTCATTCTTTTTATGCATTAGGATGGTTTTGACCTATAGGAATGACTCCATTGGTTTTGTGTCCATTTGAGTCCATTTCGTATCCATTTGGACACATGTAGAGGTGTCCAATGTGTAGGATCGGGTCCTAATGGGAAAACCCCCTATTAGGACACATGTAAATTGTTTGTGTATTGTTTTTATGTTGTTCTAATTTTAATTCCA
Source organism: Iris pallida (assembly GCA_029216955.1). Taxonomy (NCBI): domain Eukaryota; kingdom Viridiplantae; phylum Streptophyta; class Magnoliopsida; order Asparagales; family Iridaceae; genus Iris; species Iris pallida. Next base: position 42,636 of record JANAVB010033278.1, on the reverse strand, counting down.
GATTTTCATGTGTTTAGAAATGAGTTTGCCTATGTATCATAATGTATCATATTGTTAATATTTATATATATATATATATATATATATATATATATATATATATATATATATATATATATATATATATATATATATTGGGTTATATATATGTGGAGATGTTATGGTGGGAATGTGGTGTGTATATTGGTGTTGGATGGGGGCATGAGTGGTCGGCCAAGAGCTTGTGAGTGTGTGTGTGTGTTTGTGTTTGTAGAGAGGTGTGTAGGTGTTGTGTTTGAGGAAATGATTGAGTGTTAGATAGAGGAGATAGAGAGAGAGATTTGGAGTGTTAGGAGGGGAGGAAAACCCCATTCTTTGCTGTCCCAAATTCCAGCAGTGGCTGTCCTTAAAATCCTTTTCAAACAGTCCCCAAACACCCACCAAATAGCAGTCCAGTTTTGCCCATGGCTGTCCTGATTTGTCCCCCAAAACCCCCACTTTGCAGTCCAGTTTTCACAATCTTATGGCTGTCCCTTGACTCTGTTTTAAACCCAGCAACTGCTGTCCTAATGGCAGCAGGTAAACAGCAGCCTTTCACTTGAATTCAGTCCCTAACAAGCCTAGATGGTTGTCCAAATATCAGTCCCCCTTATTTCCATGTACACCCCCTTGTTAACCCCCATGAAACCATCATCAATACCAGCCCCATAACAGCCATCAAAGCCACCAAGTGGCTGTCCTATTTAACTTCAAATCAGTCCAGATTTCTTCACCCTTGCTGTCCACACTTAACAGTCCCCAAATAACCATAGTTGACTGTCCCCTTCACTGCAAAACAGTCCATAAAACCACCCCCCTTTGGATTGTCATAAAACAGTCCAGATTTCCCTATGTTGGCTGTCCATGTGACAGTCCAACTTGGTCCACAAATCAGTCCAGATAACACCTACATTTTTGTCCCAAATACTTCATATTTCAGTCCTCTTTGTTAGTTTGTGTGTATGTGTGAGAGCCTAGAGTGTATAGCTAGTGGCCTATAGGTTAGCCTATGTGTAAACTAATAGGACACCTATAGGAAAGCCTATTAGAGTGTGATATTATGTGAGAGTGTTGTGTGTGAGTGAGTGTGATATATGTGAGTGCTAGAGTGATGTGAGGAGTAGTATATGATACATGGTAAGGTATTGGTAGGGTAATATAGGTTTTGCCTAGAAAATAGGGTATTTGAGTTTAGAGTCTAAGATAGGGTTAGAACTTGATTCCTTTGGTTGGTAATGATCAAATATGGTGCTCATAGACTAGTTTTGACGTCGGTTGACCTTTTTGACCAAAAGTCAACAAAAGTCAACCGAGAGTCAAACTTAGCCTTTAAGCGACCAGATTTGACCGAAACCAAACCAGAGTTGACCAGTTGACTGAAAGTCAACTGTTGGTCAACATTAGACTAGTTTGACCTAGAGTTGACTAGAGTTGACTTTTTGACCAAAAGACAACTGTAAGTCAACCTTTGACCCCATTTGACCTAGTTTGACTTGGATTGACTCCCAGTAACCTAGTATGACCTAGTATGACTCAGTCTGACCTAGATTGACCTAGTTTTGACTTAGACTTGCATTCATGACTTATATTAGTTTCCTTTTCAGTATAAAACCCTGTTTGACTCATAGTATCTTATTTTAGGTCTGTGATCACTCTGAGCGTCTGTTCACCTTATCAGCTCAGGACCACATACGAGTACATTCACTGATAGTTTTCATTGTCTTGATATCTACTATATCCGATTCAGTTGTAGTGTTTTACATGATTCCCGACACGACGGTTCACGGACTAGTATACGTCGGATCCTGTCATGAGATGTTATTCCTGGACTCCCTTGGTATATGAGTATGTGATATTTCTGTGTTTCTGTACTTATATAGACATTGATTTGGGAGTGGGCTGGCCCCCTGCTCTCGAAACCTGTGTCATGACGTGCCATGTCCGTATCCGTGATACTATTCGGGGATGGAGAATTATTAGGGGTTATGTGATCAAAGCCTTCCTGTAACTATATTTTGCTAGCGCAACCCTCACCTCACGTAGGGTGTAGCAGATACCCCACTACCAGTTATCTAGGTTGGACGGCATGACTCTCCGTTGAGGACACCGCGGATTGCCGGGCCAAGTGGATAACCATCTCTTGCTTCCCTAGCCGATCACATATCGCTCTAATAGTTCAAATCACCTTTTACATTTATTAGCGTATCTTATATTCCAGTTCAGCTTTACTTTATGTACTTCTCACCATGCTATGATTCCATTACTCACATGCTCTATCTATCTTTATACTGTGCCATGATTTGAGACCAAGTCCTGTTTGAAAGGAGGGTTACAACTCCGGTCCTTGTTTGGTTCAAGGGTTGTAACTCGGCTTTCAAATAGTTTCCAAGTTGCCTATATCTTTGTCTTGTATTTCATTATTGCTGTCTCTTATAGTATTTCTCAATTCATATGGAACTGCTGTTGGTGTTTGTACTTGCTTATTTTTTTGACAGGATACCGTTGACAAATTTTACAGATGATTCAGAGGTTGATTGTCCGACCTACATGGGGTTGAGTCTGATGGATTAGACTTAGACCGTGGCTTGTTGGTAGAGCCACTAGACTTTGCTCACCCTGAGTAGCTTAGTTAGTTAGGTTTGCCTGGCCTGCGAGCCAGCTAGTACATTTCAGTTTTGTAGTATCTATTACATATATTTTCTGAGACTCTGGATGTTTGTGTATAGCTCTGACTTGTGGATCTTGGATTCATTTCCTGCTTTATCTATCATATCTCTTTTCCATGCTATCTACCTTAGTTTTGATATATATGATTGAGACTGTATTGCTATGTCACCTCCATTCGAAGTGTATATACTGTACAGGTACATTTATCTGTTTTAGTCGTAATATTTACAGACCCTATATACAGCGTTCAACCGCCGATTCTGCGGCGTAGGCTGGACGTAACCAAGTGCTCGTGCCCCTCTTCAGGGTGCGGGTCGTGACACATTTTTGTGGTGGCCATGCAGGTCTGTGTCGCAATTAGTACGATCTCGTAATGGTGCTCGACTTAGAGTACTAATTACGAGCCTGCAATTAGGACATAGGATCTAGGGTATGATAGGAGTTACTCAATCACATGTTAGGAAGTTTCTGATCTTTTGATTACCATGACAAATTCTTTTGCATTGAATTTAAATGTCCTTCTTTGATATTCCTATCATGTGCCATATTGATTCCTTGTTTCAATCTATCCTCAGGATGACGATCACTCGCTCTCAGGCAGCGGGTTCTAGCGCTGTACCGGAGAGGCCCGATCCGACAGGACTTCCACCTCCGGCTACGGAAGCTGCACTTGAGGGTGCTGCCACCTCAGTTCCTGCCCTTCCGGCGAGAGCAGCAGTAGAGACAGTTCCAGGAGGTCTTCTACCTCCAACAGCGGGATCGTCCATGGTCATCCCTGATATTCTTCCACCGTCGCCTCAGTTACCGGCAGATACTCAGGGGATGATGGTCCTTCTGCAGCAGATGCTGCAGACACAGAGAGCACAGGCAGAGGCACAGCACCGTCAGGCAGAGGTGATGCGACAGACAATAGAGAACTCGCATCAGCTAGCGATGGCAGCAGTGGAGAGAGGTGCACCGGCTACAGTCACTACAAGAAAATGTAGCATTTACGGCGTGCAATTTACAGCGCACAGTTGATGCGCGTTGTAAATGACACTCTTTTACAGCGTGCAAATTTGTGTGCCGTAAAAGAGTTATTTTTTGTCTTTTTACAGCGTGTTTGACATGCACGTCGTAATTGTAAACGTATTTACGACATGCATTTTTGCGCGTTGTGGTTGAAGTCTCATTTACGGCATACAAATTTGCGTGTTGTGGTTGAAGACTCATTTACGGCATACATTTTTGCGCGTTGTGGTTGAAGTCTCATTTACGGCATACAAGTTTGCACATTGTGAAAGAAGACTCTTTTACGGCGCGCTTTAGCATGTTGTGAAAGATATTTTTTTAGTTTTTCTCCCTCGTAAACTTTCTACCCTTTAAATTTTCACATTTCCCCCGAAGATTTCCATTTCCAATTTTTTCATTCCCCCTTTTCATTTTTCCTGATCCAGAACTTCCCCCCCTCACCAACATAACCCCCCCCTCCCCCCTCCGCCTCATTATCTTCGTCTCTTCTTCGAAGTCCTCCCACACGAACGCTGGTTCGGCCCGTCCTCCCCCGACGACCTGACGGCGGCCCGACAACACTTAGGGAAGTCCTCGTGTTTCTGCCTCAAGATTGTAGCAGCTGCAGTCGCGTACTGTGCTTTCCCTTGTGCTTCCGCCTGTGCTTCGCGAAGGAAGCATCAAGAAGACAGCGGGTATTCTCTCTTTTATCTCTTTGAATCCGTCTCGAGGTCGATCCTTCCTTTAGGTCGATTTCAGTTAGGTTAGGGTTTGGGAGGATTTGTAGAAATTTTAGTTATTGTGTAGAATAGGTTAGGGTTTGGGGGGACGCTTTTGGCGAATTTTGGTTATTGTGTAGAATACATTTTGATTGGTTATTCTTAAAATTTTGTCATGTTTGTGCCCTTATGTTTGAATCCTTACCTGAGAGTAGGAGAATGAACTAAAGTTGATGTCTGTTTCAGAATGGTTTGAGTTACCTTCATCTCATACCGAACAGGAAGAGGCCGATATCGATCCTTCACGACATCAGTGGTATCATCAAGCCTATGTTTGTGCTTCCTAGATTATTATGTAAATACCACAATATGTTTCAGACTCAGGAATGTTTTGATACAGGAAGAGGCCGAAATCTATGACAATTTCTGAGAGACTTATTGAATTGTTTTTCCTTCTCTCTCCTCTTAGGAGCACTTTGTATATTTGGGGAGATGATAAAGCAAGCAGGAAAAAAAAGAAATCTAAGGCCAAAGCCTCATCTTTATCTAGCTATGATGCGTGCATTTGCTATTAGAGGAGATTTTGACATGGTCAAAAGGTTGCATGCACGTGTGTGGTCTGATTCTGTTGGATCAATTTCTCCTTCAGTAAAACGAGAGGCTTATGAGCTTCTCATGGAAGCAGCAGTAAACTGTGATCAGGTAGTAGTTTGCCTGACCTAAATGAGATGTAAAGCTGAAAGATAGTCTTATATTAATCACCTTACTGATAGATGCAGTTCATTATTCTTTTGTGTTAATATGAATTTTGCCATTCTGTTAGTAACTAATTAGTCTAAAAAGGCTAATGTCCTAATGCATAGAATTGTTGATTGATGTCGTAGTAATGAACAGTAAATAATGATATGCATTGTGAGTTTTTATACAGATGTACCAATTTGTATATGTAATAGATGTTATCTGACTTATGGTAGATCAAATTCTTAACTTAAATACTATATTTCAATTGTGGAAAAATGGTTTTATCATCATTATTGCTCATTTTATGTACATATTCAAGTGTCTGGAAGCCATATAATATCTTACATTTCAAAAAATTAAGTGAGATATTATCGGTATCCAGGTACTGCTGTGGCCAATCTTCCATGGTAGTAGAACTACAACACCACAATGTTTCAGGCTTAAAGCCAAGGTTCACAAACTTGTTTTACCAGTTTCGGACCCTTCCTATGAGTATCAGTTTCTGCAGTTTCAAAGGGTTTCATTGGTTTTGGATCTGCCGGTGTGAGTAGTTTGGGTGGTTTCGGACCCTCCAATTCCGGTCTGAAACGGCCAGAACATACTGGTTTAGGCCATTGCTTAAAACCTGATATGTAATTGATGATTGTTTTTGTTCGTTCTTTAGCATTGTTGCAAGTAGTGCATGTGCGGAATGTTCTTGCAGTATGACGAAGCTTGGCCTTTTCCTTTATTTAGGGCTGCCTCGGTTGTGTGGGTTAAACAACAAAAACAAACAACAAATTTTTTCCCCCAAATTCTTGGGTAGGGTGCGTGAAGTCTTTTTCCCATTCAGCTCTGTTAGTGGCCATGTCCTGTAACACTGCATTTTAGATTCATTCGGTGCTGATATTCTGCTCTTTTTGTTTATCCTTTCACATTTGTTTTAATCCGTAAGTACTAGTGCTTGTTTGCACAAAATTTAAACAGATTCTACCAAGTTTTGCGTCAGTTCTAAACTTCTATTAGTGCATGGTGTTTATCACTGTTGCTCCATTTAAAATTATATAATTAATCAATTGGAATCACTAATATGTTTTGTTCATTTTGAGATAAAATGGTGGACAAAGTTCCCACGTTTCATAATGGTAATTAATGAAACAAGTTCAGCACTAAGATGTTTTATTTGTTAACTAATTCAATTATGGATACTTTTGTGTTTTGTTAGATTTCCTTTTTATTGGATACAGTCTAAAGACTATAACTCAAATGGGTTATGACTCATCTCTGGAAATGTTCTTGTACAGGTTGATGTTGCTAGACAAATACTTTCTAATATCATTTCAGAAGAGAAAGAGTTTACATGGACAAGCAGGGGTGGAATGGTATGTTACAAATTCTTTGATTTTAGAGGACTAAAAACTTATAATCTAGTAGAGTTCCAACCTAGGACATTTACTACAAGACAGACAAACCTGGATGGGTCATCCTGGGTTTTTTCTTGCTTCTCTACTTTGACTATTGTGGGTTATAAGGGATATACTGGTTACTACTAGTTTTATTGATGATAGATAAGTTATTTATTATTAATAATTTATGTAAAAAGTATACACACATATCTATTGGTTTTAGCCTTACATGCCCATTGATTTGTTGTATACTTGTATATATGCATTTACCCTGGACAGGGTGTAAGGCAAATAAAACGTTGGAATATATCAGGGCTTAGTTTCCTCGTGTGAACATTCCAAGATGAAAGTTCTAGACCAAAATGGGGAGTTTTTTCATTTTTCAATAGGGGGTTTTAGGGCCTTGGCTGACTTGACGTCCCTTTGCTCCAACCTGAGCCCAACTTGGCTGCAACCCGAGGTAGATTCTGTATGGTTAGATTGCAAATTAATGCCTGCTAGGTATCATGCTCTAATACAATTTGAAATCCCAAAGGGCCAGAGGGTCATCCCTTTGAAGATTATATTATAGTGTGGAAGGGAAGAATCTTAGCAACCACTGCTTCCTAATTCTACCAATAATCTGCCAAGGTTAATAGCTGCTCTTATTTCCTTTGGGTCAACATTTCCAAGCTTTCCATTTTTAAACATGAGCGGGTAAAATGTTAAATCATGCAGCGGTGATGTATTTTGGAATGGAAAGAGAAGAAGGGTTGAACATAGTGAGGAGATCTAAAGATGGTGTGACATCTAGGGTTATTAAATATGGGATGAAATGGAAGACAATCATCCTTGTTTGGCATCCACCATAAGTATAGCTGTTCTGCACTTATGAATTGCATTTGTCTTCCCCTGGCAAGCATTTTGTGGTACATTACTTGCAAGACAAAAGTACAGAAGCAAATATAATTGTGACGTTTACTTCAATTCTAACTACTTTTTAGCATCATCTTTTGTGTTTGTCATCATAGTCGTAGCTATATTACAGTTATAAGTTTTGCTACTTCTGATATTTGCAATGGAAGACTTGGATGCTTTAATCAAATTTAATTTCAGGCCTCCTATATTCTTCCATCAAATTTTGAAGAAGTGGCTACTGCTGTGTTGAAAGTTTTAAACAATTTGTCTCTCTTAGATATTGTCATTCTTCAGAAAATGCTGGTAAATGTTTTCTCTTCATAATATAGGTTGTGTATTTCTTGGTTATTGGTCTCGGCGATTCAAACTTGTCAGAATAAGTTAATGATAATAGTTGTAGCTGATGATAGGCCTTTTTGATCTTATGTCCACATAATTCTTCTGCTATCTGCATTTTTTTACAGGCTAGGACAGACATAAAAAGGGAATTCTTCCATCTGATGAGTTTTCTCCTGTCATATTGTACAAATAAGTGGAGAACAACAAATGATCAGGTAATGTGCGAAAATCTCATACTCCCTTGTCTTGTTGGTATTATTTATCATTTTATATCTATATAGTTTTCTTATACGAATACTTGTCAATACACACGGTTGAGATTAGTTCAAAGGCACTTCAGAAAATCATTCTTATCGAGAATACAACTAATTAATAGCTTGCCTAATGTAACATTACTCGTGATATCACTAGATATACCTAGAAAGAGAAAAGAATACACAGTTTTTTACACAAACTTATCAAAGGCACTTTGGAGAACCATTCTCCTTCAATTTTGCTCTTTCAGAAACAAATGCAATCTTAATAGAAGTTTTTATGGTGGCCTTGAATGGGTTTATTTGCAAGGTCAAAATCAACTAATGAAATTGTTAAATGATCTATTTAATTGCATTTTTAGAAGTATATTCTCCACAATACTGAGTACCACAATTCTATCGTGTAGTAGTTGACTTGCTAATAGTTACTGAATAAATATCAGGTAGCGAGAATATGTGCATTTGGTGTCAGAAAATCACCAAGTTTAGGGCCTGAAGCAGACTTTACAATTGTTCATATAGTTTTCGAAGGTCAGTCAGGCAAACTTTACAATTGTTCTTTCAGAGAGGATCTTAATCCTCATCTGAAGACAGAAATACGGGATGAAGAAGTACAAGCCAGATAATTAACCATATTTTAAATTAAAATTGGGACAAAATCACTAAAAACATGTGTCTAATAAGGCCAAACGTGAAACCGATCCAGGCTATTTAAAGCCAACCAAGGAGCTCAATAGCAGTTGAGGATTCAAATGTAAAATTTGCATCAGCATCAATAAATTTGTGAAAGAAATGTGTACTACAAATTATATCTATGGTGCTCCAAATATACTATTGCAACAATATTTTTCCATTTTTTTCAAAATAAATAAGATTATTGTTGGAGAAGAGAGAATTTTGTTTACCATTGTTAGTGGATCAAGATCAGGTTGGTCCAATATTTGAGCAATAACTGAAAGCCCCCCAAAACTTAGGGGTATATGCAAAATAAAAAAGTATCCTACAAATGTGCTCCATACATCCTTATAGTCCCATGGTATGTCTGGAGATAGTACAGAGAAACCCTGTCGATCGGATAGATATAACCAGCAAAACAAGTTGTAAGAAATCAAATTAATTGTTCAAACTGAAAAGTTCACTTTAGGCAGAAACCTTGAAAATAATTACTACTCTCTCTAGTTGCTTTATTACTTACAATGCTTGCAAAATCCAGGTTATATCAACAACTTTACTGCAAACAACACAGAGTTTTGGGGCTTTCACACTTTTACATTACACTACCAAACCACAGTATAATTTTTCCACCTTTGTCAGTGAAATGCTCTCTTCGAAACAAAGGAGCTGGGTAAAAGCATCTGCACTGGGTATTGGGTTTTGATTGGGCTGGCTTTACTCACATCTACTCTTGCTGATAGATTAATCTCCCCCAAGGTTGGTACACTTCTTAAGTACAGTATCATATAATTTTATCAAGATATTCTTTGTCATATAAATTATTGCATAATGTTATGGGAGATATAGTTCACATTTTTTACGGAAAGAAAATCTAAGAGTAACCTTTTGTTTCTTAGCATCAAAAGACTGAGGTGAATCTCATCTTATTGTCAATAGACGCCACACCCGTCTTTCTACAAACACACACGTTTATTTCATCAATCTTTTAATGTATTGCACTCATCCTTCTAAACATTCTTGAGATTGTTTTCTCTAGTTCTGAAAATTTTATGGGAACCCTTGTTCACTTGTCATCAACTCTAAGGATGCATTCCACTATCAACTTCTGAGGATGAATTTGATGATGATTGGATCTTACAATGCATTTGGTACTCTCTGTAAGTTTGTTTAGAAGCTCAATTGCTGATCTAGAAGAGTAATAGGACATTTTCACTAGACATGCATCCCTACTGGATAAGCTATTATGCTATTACATGGTGTTTGTTATATAATGATTTTTTTTGTCTTTACAGGCCCTTGTTTGTGTATGTGTGTGTCTGTCCAGTGTCCATAGATTTTTTTCTCATGTAAATAGGACTCAATGATACAGAAACATCATCTCTTTTGTTGACTTCTGAATTTTTTTTGGGGTATGCAAAATAAAGCTTATTCATATTGTCTTTGCCACCTTTTTCTGCTTTTTTTGCTATTTTCTCCATGTTTCCCCAGAGCTTTCCTATAAACAATCAATATATACATATGAACTTGGGAAGGTTTCTATCAACACTGTCAGGTACTTTACATATGAGCAATCCATATATGAGACTTGACTTTATCCATTAGTGCTAATACAATGCTGTAATTTATCTGCCAGGAACTCAATGCTTTGTTCCCAAAGCAACTCAGGACGATCTTATCAACTGAAGAAGAGATGGCTGACATGGCTTTTATTTCAATATACAAGGCAACGACAAGGAGATCTTATCAACTAAAACTTGTATTTTTTTCATTTGAATTTGAACTGTTATTTTTTTTGCACTTGGCAGAATTTCACTGAATATTTATTTAATGTGTCATTTGAATTTGAATTATCATTGAATATTTGTTTTCACACTTGAATTTGTGTCATTTGAATATGAAAATTATTTTGGTTACACTTGGTACGTAGAAGCTTTACCAAATATTTGTTTGACATTTGCATTTGTGGCATTTGAATTTGAACTGTACTAGCACTTGTAATTGTGTCATTTGAAATTGGCAAAGCTTCACTATATATTTGGCTGCTATTATTGTATTTGTTCTCTCAGCTTGCTTGATCCATGCATGCACGATTGCTGTTGTCCTAACAAATATCTTTGTGTTGTTAGGATATTTATAGCGTTCGAATGCAAGTTGTATAAAGATGGAGATGATCATTTACAACGTTCGAAGTGTGTTGTAAAAAGATTGAGCGGGTCATTTACAGCGTTCAAATGAGCGTTGTAAAATAATAAAAATGGTCATTTACAACATACTAATGTGTGCGGTAAAAAGATGGATATGGTCATTTACAGCGTTCGAAAGCGCATTGTAAAAAAATAAAGATGATCATTTACAGCGTTCGACAGCGTGTTGTAAATAAATGGAGAGGATCATTTACAGCGTTCTATTGCGCGTTGTAAAAAGATGGATTGAGTCATTTACAGCTCCAAAATGCGTGTTGTAAAAAGATGGAGGGGGTTATTTACAGCGTTCTAATACGTGTTGTAAAAAATATGGAGAGGGTTATTTACAGCGTTCAAATGCACGCCGTAAATAATAGGGTCATTTACGGCATGACCTTTTACGGCACCAAAATGTACGCCGTGAAAGATCATTTACGGCACATTTTGTGCGCCGTAAATAATCATTTTTCTTGTAGTGAGTTCAGGGAGCACCAGTACAACAACAGGGTCAGGGGAGGCCCGGTACACACCTCGACTTCAGGAAGATGAACCCGCAGGAGTTCAAGGGTACCGAGGGTATCCTATACGCGGACGACTGGCTAGAGGATGTCCAGCGAAGTCTGGAGTTGGCAGAGGTCCCGAGAGGTCTGTGGGTGACTTCTGCAGCGAGCCAGTTTTTCGACATAACGCTGACTTGGTACCGCATGGATCCGCTTGCGTCAGTAAGAGGTACATCTTGGGAGGACTTCAGGAAACTCTTTAAGGAGAAGTTCTACCCAGATGTAGCCTTGACAGCTTTGGAGGGGCAGTTTGCCAGTTTGGTGTAGGGGAACTCGTCGGTAGACGAGTATGTAGCGGAGTTCTTCTGCCTGAGCAGGTTTGCACCTAGTTTGGTCCAGGATGAGGGGTGCAAAGCCCGGATGTTCTGGAGGGGCCTTATACATGCAGTGCACACTTGTACCTCTGTGAGACGTGACGCGATCTTCGAGCAGATCCTTATGGAGGTGCAGATTGCAGAGGAGGATTTCGGCCTCAAGCCGAAGAGGGGCAGTGACGCTCTTAGAGCTAGTTCGAGTGTAGGGCCAACGAAGCGCCCACATTTCTAGCAGAGGCAGTTTCAGCAGCAGCAGCCTCATTTGCAGTTCCAGCAGGCACCGGCGCGTGCCCATCAGCACCAGGGTCAGGATCAGAGGCCGGCTACACAGTGTAACTTCTGTAGGAAGCCAGGGCACACTAGAGAGGTTTGTAGGAAGAGGTTGGGCGTCTGCTTATACTGTGGGGCGCCCGATCACCAGCTGAAGGACTGCCGTTTTTGGAGAGTCCGAGGAGGTCAGGACAGAGCGCAGCCGACCAGAGGACCAGCAGTTCAGCAGAGAGGTCCTCCACTTCAGACTCAGCAGCAGCGTTTTGTGCAGAACCAGAGGGGAGCCCCTGCGGGCAGAGTGTTTATCCTGACAGCAGAGGAGGAGGCAGAGCCAGTAGGCGATGTAGTGGCAGGTCACGTTCTTCTTGATTCATTCCCTGCATTTACCTTATTTGATTCCGGTGCCTCTCATAGCTTTGTGTCTGTCTCCTTTGCTCTGAGATACAATATTATTGCTGAACCTTTGGGTAGGACTTGCAAGATATTGACCGGGGGAGGCATCATCCTGGTCAACAATATCTGCAAGGGACGGAGAGTTACTGTAGGAGGCCGAGTTTTGGGTGCGTACTTGCTCGTAATGCCCCTTCTGAGGTACGATGTGGTACTCGGAATGGATTGGTTGAGCATGCACCATGCTACTATAGACTATAGAGGAGGTAGGATTTTTTTTAGGCCGCCGGGAGAGCCAGAGATTGTGTTTGCCAGAGGAGCAGCTGAGCCAGAAGATGGGTTCTGCGGAGCTTTACTGGCGGGATATGCATTGCCACATCCATTGATAGCTGACTTCATGGATGTTTTTCTTGAGGAGTTGCCTGGGATGCCGCCGGATAGAGACATTAAGTTCTCTATAGACTTAGTTCCGGGTGCTGAGCCTATCTCACAGCACGTCTATAGGGTCAACAACAGCGAGTTGGCAGAGCTGAAGAAGCAGGTCGACGAGCTGCAGGACAAGGGATTCATTAGATCCAGTTTATCGCCTTAGGGAGCGCCAGTCCTGTTTGTACCGAAGAAGGATGGTACGATTCGTATGTGTATCGATTACAGGGCGCTCAACAACCTCACTATCAAGAACAAATACCCATTGCCGAGGATCGACGACTTGTTCGATCAGTTGAGCGGCGCCAAGGTATTTTCGAAGATAGATCTAAGGTCTGGCTATCATCAGCTGAAGGTGAAGCAGGAAGATATTCCGAAGACAGCTTTTCGGACTCGGTACGGCCAGTACGAGTTCACTGTGATGCCATTTGGGTTGACCAACGCCCCAGCTGTGTTCATGAACTTGATGAACAAGGTATTCCATCAGTACCTTGACAAGTTCGTGGTAGTCTTCATAGACGACATCCTGGTCTACTCAAAGACGCCGGAGGAGCACGAGGAGCATCTGAGGATTGTGCTCGAGACTTTGAGAAAGGAGCAGTTGTATGGGAAGCTGTCGAAGTGTGAGTTCTTTCTGGACCAGGTCGAGTTCTTGGGTCATATTGTGACCGAGCACGGGATCTCAGTAGACCAGAAGAAGATTGCTGCGGTAGAGTCTTGGTCTACGTCCAGTACAGTTGCCGAGATTCGGAGCTTTCTGGGATTGGCAGGCTACTATAGGAAGTTCATCCAGGATTTCTCGCGGATCGCGAAGCCGATGACTGGACCCACCAGGAAGGACGTGGAGTTCGTCTGGACTGAGGAGTGTCAGGCCGCCTTCGATGAACTGAAGAAGAGGTTGACATCAGCTCCGATCTTGACATTACCGTTTGGGACCGGTGGTTTCTCGATTTACAGTGACGCTTCTGGCCGGGGTCTGGGTTGTGTACTTCAGCAGCACGAAAAGGTGATTACCTATGCATCTAGGCAGTTACATCCTCATGAGAAGAACTACCCGACTCATGATCTAGAGTTAGCCGCTGTTATCTTTGCCCTAAAGTTGTGGAAACACTATCTGTACGGTGAGCGGGTTAAGATCTTTACTGACCACAAGAGCTTGAAGTACGTGTTCACTCAGAAGGAGTTGAACATGAGGCAGAGACATTAGCTTAAGCTGATTAAGAATTTCGATATCGTCTTACAGTACCATCCAGGGAAGGCCAACGTAGTTGCAAATGCCTTGAGCAGGTATCCAGTGGCTATGTATCTGACATCAGACCGTCATCTTTTGGCTGACCTGGACAGTTTGGGAATTGAGGTGATTATTCCGGGCATGGAGGTGCAGATATAGGGTTTAAAGATTCAGTCTGAGTTGATGGACAGAGTCAGATCAGCACAGTATGATGATGCTACCCTGAGGTACATCAGGGAGCAGGTGCAGGCAGGGCTGCTTGATGATTTCTCTATTGTCAAAAATGGATCGCTGCGGCACGGTGCTAGACTGTGCGTTCCGAGTGGGGAGCTTCGGGAGGAGGTTCTTCAGGAGGCTCATCGCTCTCAGTACTCTATGCATCCTGGTGCCAACAAGATGTACAGAGATCTGAGGGAGCACGTTTGGTGGTACGACATGAAGCGCGAGGTGACTCAGTTTGTATCTCGCTGCTTGGTTTGTCAGCAGGTGAAGGCCGAGAGGCAGAGGCCTGGTGGATTGCTACAGCCACTACCCATTCCTGGGTGGAAGTGGAAGCACATCACCATGGACTTTGTGTCCGGACTTCCACGATCTCCAGGAGGAAAAGACGCAATTTGGGTCATAGTTGATAGATTGACCAAATCGGCCCACTTTTTGCCTTTCAAGGTGGGATTGTCTACGGAGAGGTTGGCAGAGCTGTATGTTCGTCAGATCGTGCGATTACATTTGGTTCCTGTGAGCATAGTTTCAGATCGGGATAGCCGTTTCACTTCCCACTTTTGGAGGAGTTTGCAGGCTAGCTTGGGCACCTCGCTCAAGTTTAGTACCGCTTATCACCCCCAGACAGACGGACAGTCGGAGAGGACTATCCAGACTTTGGAGGATATGCTTCGCACGTGTGTGCTAGATCTCGAGGGTTCTTGGGAGGATCTTCACCTGGTAGAGTATGCTTACAATAACAGCTATTAGGCCAGTATAGAGATGTCGCCATTCGAGGCTCTATACGGACGGAGATGTCGTACTCCCTTGTCATGGGACGATGTTGGCGAGAGGGTGCTGCTTGGACCGGAGATGGTGGTGGATGCAGCTGAGAAGGTCAGGCTGATTAGAGACAGACTTCGGGTGGCTCAGGATAGGTAGCGGCATTGGGCCGATAGCCACCGGAGACCGTTAGAGTTCGAGGTTAGTTTCAGTTCCTGTTTGTGATTGTTTGTGATTTGTCTGTCCTGTGTTCTGAGTTTGTTCTATGTCTAGGTTGGTGCTTTGGTGTTCCTGAAGATTTCTCCGACACGGGGCACGATTCGCTTTGGCGGAGGCGGGAAGCTTAGTCCGCGCTACATCGGGCCTTTCACTATCCTTGAGAGGGTCGGTGCAGTAGCTTACCGACTAGACTTACCGCCTACGCTAGAGGGGGTACACAACGTGTTCCATGTGTCATAGCTGAGACGGTACGTGGCGGACCTCAGCCATGTATTGGACCATTCAGCGATCGAAGTGGGGCCTACTCTTCACTATCCAGAGCAGCCAGTAGAGATTCTGGATCGTAGGGAGAAGGTGCTTCGGAACCAGGTTATACCCTTGGATCGTGTTGCATGGAGGCATCACTCTCCAGGTGAGTCCACCTGGGAGAGAGAGGACGACATGCGGGAGCGTTTCCCTTATCTCTTCGAGCCCTGAGGTATAATTTTGTTTCTGCATGTGATTCAGTGTATGTTTGTTTTAATTTTGAGGACAAATATTTTTAAGGTGGATAGATTTGTCACCCCCAGTTTTCATGAACAGAGGTATTTTGGTAATTTTCTACTTTAAAAATTATTTTGGAATTATTTATTTATTTATTGTATTATTTTGGGGTTATTTGAGTTGGGTTCGAATTTCAACTCATTCTGACTTGTATCGGGGACCCGGGGTAGTGTTGACCTTAGCGGGCCCACACACTAGTTAGCCATGGCCCACATGTTAGTTATTTTAGTTAGTGACTAGGCTAATTATTTTGGTTAGGATTAATTTGGATTAGTGGTTTTAGGAATGACCAAACTACCCCCGACTTAAACCCCTTTCCATGTTTTAACCCATAGATTAGAAAAGGGGCTTTTGGACTTTTCCCAATAGGACAAAAAAAGACCCCATGGCCGGCCACCTTTAGTTTGGATAGGGATTAGCCACTTTATTATTTCCTCTTTCATTCTTTCTCTTGTTCTTCCCCAATTTTTCTAGAGAGCAAACCCTAGAAATTTCTCCACCAAATCCTTCCATTTTCTCACCAAATCTTCTTCCTTCCTTCTCCATTCTAGCCAAGGAAGGAGCTCCCCAAGTTTGAGAGGATTCGGAGCTCGTTCGTGTCCGTTTGGGATTCCTACGTGTCGGTGGCGTATCGGGATCGATTCGAGTCACCGGGAGGTATAAATCCCTTCTCCTTCTCATTCTTTTCATGCATTAGGATGGTTTTGACCTATAGGAATGACCCCGTTGGTTTTGTGTCCATTTGAGTCCATTTCGTGTCCATTTGGACACATGTAGAGGTGTCCAATGTGTAGGATCGTGTCCTAATGGGAAAACCCCCTATTTGGACACATATAAATTGTTTGTGTATTGTTTTTATGTTATTCTAATATTAATTCCAGATTTCATGTGTTTAGAAATGAGTTTGCCTATGTATCATAATGTATCATATTGTTAATATCTATATATATATATATATATATATTTTTTTTTAATATCTATATATATATATATGTGGTGATATATATATTAATCTCTAAAATATATATATATATATATATATATATATATATATATATATATATATATATATATATATATATATATATTGGGTTATATATATATGTGGAGATGTTATGGTAGGAATGTGGTGCGTATATTGGTGTTGGATTGGGGCATGAGTGGTCGGCCAAGAGCATGTGAGGTGTGTGTGTTTGTGTTTGTAGAGAGGTGTGTAGGTGTTGTGTTTGAGGAAATGATTGAGTGTTAGATAGAGGAGATAGAGAGAGATTTGGAGTGTTAGGAGGGGAGGAAAACCCCATTCTTTGCTGTCCTAAATTCCAGCAGTGGCTGTCCTTAAAATCCTTTTCAAACAGTCCCCAAACACCCACCAAATAGCAGTCCAGTTTTGCCCATGGCTGTCCTGATTGTCCCCCAAAACCCCCACTTTGCAGTCCAGTTTCACTATCTTATGGTTGTCCCTTGACTCTGTTTTAACCCAGCAACTGCTGTCCTAATGGCAGCAGGTAAACAGCAGCCTTTCACTTGAATTCAGTCCCTAACAAGCCTAGATGGCTGTCCAAATATCAGTCCCCCTTATTTCCATGTACAACCCTTGTTAACCCCCATGAAACCATCATCAATACCAGCCCCATAACAGCCATCAAAGCCACCAAGTGGCTGTCCTATTTAACTTCAAATCAGTCCAGATTTCTTCACCCTTGCTGTCCACACTTAACAGTCCCCAAATAACCACAGTTGACTGTCCCCTTCACTCCAAAATAGTCCATGAAACCACCCCCCCTTTGGACTGTCATAAAACAGTCCAGATTTCCCTATGTTGGCTGTCCATGTGACAGTCCAACTTGGTCCACAAATCAGTCCAGATAACACCTACATTTCTGTCCCAAATACTTCATATTTCAGTCCACTTTGTTAGTTTTTGTGTATGTGTGTGTGAGAGCCTAGAGTGTATAGCTAGTGGCCTATAGGTTAGCCTATGTGTAAACTAATAGGACACCTATAGGAAAGCCTATTAGAGTGTGATATTATGTGAGAGTGTTGTGTGTGAGTGAGTGTGATATATGTGAGTGCTAGAGTGATGTGAGGAGTGGTATATGATACATGGTAAGGTATTGGTAGGGTAATATAGGTTTTGCCTAGAAAATAGGGTATTTGAGTTTAGAGTATAAGATAGGGTTAGAACTTGATTCCTTTGGTTGGTAATGATCAAATATGGTGCTCATAGACTAGTTTTGACGTCGGTTGACCTTTTAACCAAAAGTCAACAAAAGTCAACCAAGAGTTAAACTTAGCCTTTAAGCGACCAGATTTGACCGAAACCAAACCAGAGTTGACCAGTTGACTGAAAGTTAACAGTTGGTCAACATTAGACTAGTTTGACCTAGAGTTGACCAGAGTTAAATTTTTGACCAAAAGTCAACTGTAAGTCAACCTTTGACCCCGTTTGACCTAGTTTGTCTTGGATTGACTCCCAGTAACCTAGTATGACCTAGTATGACTCAGTCTGACCTAGATTGACCTAGTTTTGACTTAGACTTGCATTCATGACTTATATTAGTTTCTTTTTCAGTATAAAACCCTGTTTGACTCATAGTAACTTATTTTAGGTCTGTGATCACTCTGAGCGTCTGTTCACCTTATCAGCTCAGGACCACAGGCGAGTACATTCACTGATAGTTTTCATTATCTTGATATCTACTATATCCGATTCAGTTGTAGTGTTTTACATGATTCCCGACACGACGGTTTACGGACTAGTATACGTCGGATTCTGTCATGAGATGTTATTTCTGGACTCCCTTGGTATATGAGTATGTGATATTTCTGTGTTTCTGTACTTATATAGACATTAATTTGGGAGTGGGATGGCCCTCTGCTCTCGAAACCTGTGTCATGACGTGCCATGTCCAGATCCGTGATACTATTCAGGGATGGGGAATTATTAGGGGTTATGTGATCAAAGCCTCCCTATAACTATATTTTGCTAGCGCCACCCTCACCTCACGTAGGGTATAGCAGATACCCCATTACCAGTTATCCAGGTTGGACGGCATGACTCTCCGTTGAGGACACCGCGGATTGCCAGGCCAAGTGGATAACCATCTCTTGCTTCCCTAGCCGATCACATATCGCTCTAATAGTTCAAATCACCTTTTACATTTATTAGCGTATCTTATATTCCATTTCAGCTTTACTTTCTGTACTTCTCACCATGCTATGATTCCATTACTCACATGCTCTATCTGTCTTTATACTGTGCCATGATTTGAGACTAAGTCCTTTTTGAAAGGAGGGTTACAACTCCGATCCTTGTTTGGTTCAAGGGTTGTAACTCAGCTTTCAAATGGTTCCCAAGTTGCCTATATCTTTGTCTTATATTTCATTATTGCTGTCTCTTATAGTATTTCTCAATTCATATGGAACTGCTGTTGGTGTTTGTACTTGCTCATTTTTCTGACAGGATACCGTTGATAAATTTTACAGATGATTCAGAGGCTGATTGCCCAACCTACTATAGGGTTGAGTCTTATGGATTAGACTTAGACCGTGGCTTGTTGGTAGAGCCACTAGACTTTGCTCACCCTGAGTAGCTTAGTTAGTTAGGTTTGCCTGGCCTGCGAGCCAGCTTGTACATTTCAGTTTTGTAGTATCTATTACATATATTTTCTGAGACTCTGGATGTTTGTGTATAGCTCTGACTTGTGGATCTTGGACTCATTTCCTGCTTTATCTATCATATCTCTTTTCCATGCTATCTACCTTAGTTTTGATATATGTGATTGAGACTGTATTGCTATGTCACCTCCATTCGGAGTGTATATACTGTACAGGTACATTTATCTGTTTTAGTCGTAGTATTTACAGACCCTATATACAGCGTTCTACCGCCGATTCTGCGGCGTAGGTTGGACGTAACCACGTGCTCGTGCCCCTCTTCAGGGTGCGGGTCGTGACAGTACTTTAGGAATTGTCCATTTGTTTAATTCCTCTAATTCAGAAGGAAGTTCACACATATTAGCATTTTTAATTGCTTTAACGCTTATTAAGGGTTTTCTTATTCTTTCCTATTGGATGAGCTAATTGGTCACTCATGGGTTTGGGGTCTACCTTGCTACTTTCTTCATGTAGACTATCAACTTGCATTCTACTGTTAATATCGGTACTACAATTACTAGTTTCTAAAGAACTTAGGCTTAATTCTTTTGGCAGTAAAAAGGTTGCACGACTGTCAACGATTTACAGCTAACAAGACCATCTCGGTCACTAACGCCTACGCGACTTTGATGCCATCCCATAACTCATAGACACACCACACAAACTAATCCTAAGCTTCAGAACTAGCAACATGCAGTAATGAAATAACAACAAATTACATTTTAGTAGTCACATAAAGAGCTTAACAAGGTAGAACGCACCTATTTACGAACCATAATGGCTTTGATACCAAAATAAGAGCAGAAGCAACAAAAGAGCAGAAATGAGGTTGGAATTGGAAATTCAAACTTTTTATTGATGATAGTAGGTTGCAAGCACACACCAAAATAAGAGCAGAAGCAACAAAAGAGCAAAAATGAGGGTGGAATTGGAAACTCAAACTTTATTAATGATAGTAGGATTACAAGCACACACACACACTACAAGAAAAATGACATTTGTTGATGGATTTTTTTTTATTGACGGTTAGTAATCTCCATCAACTATTTTGTTTCACGTGACGGTTTAGGCCTTGTGTCAACTAAACCACTATTCTGTGTTAACTATACAATATTATACCACTTTAGTTGACGGGTTTTGGAAAATCGTCACGTAATCTACCACTTTTAGTTGACAACTAGTTTAAAGCCGTCAACTAAAGAGTGTGGGGGGGGAGGGGGGAATTCCCGCGACTATTTTAGATGCCATTATCATAATTTTTTGAAATATTTGGCTTAGTGACGGTTTTCATGTTTAATCCCCCGCTGCTCAAAGCCCGGTCCTTTCTTAATTTCTAAAACATTAGCCCCCTCTCGAAAACCTCTCTTCTCTCCTGTTCCTCTCAGAAAAATCCTATTTCCACTCAGAAGTCGTCCCCTCTTGAAAACCCTATTCTCAGCGGCAACTTCACCATGCGGCAACTTCGATCTTCACCATGCGGTAGGTTGTAATTCTATTCCATATTTTCTCTCTGTAATTCGATTTTATGGTAGTGCTAATCGAAGTTAGGGTTTTTTGTGGATTCTTTGAGTGTAGAGTTTTTTGACAGTATAGTTTTTTGTGGATTTTATTAAGAGTAAGGTTTTTTTGTCTGGCTACTGTGTCGTGTCCTAGTTGTGAAATAGTAGGGATTTTAGGTCAATTTTGCCATGTTATGGGTTTTTGTTTAGTCACAGAAATGTGTCGCATCTTAGGGTTTTTGTTTATTCATAGGACTGTGTCGTGTCCTAGGATTTGTGAATCAGTAGGTTTTTTGGGTCAATTTTGCCATACGATGTGGGTTTTTATTTATTGACAAAAATGTGTCGTGTCCTAGGGTTTTTGTTTATTCACAAGACAATGTCGTGTCCTAGGATTTGTGAGTCAGTAGGGTTTTTGGGGTCAATTTTGCCATATGATGTGGATTTTTGTTTGTTCACAAAAATGTGTCGTGTCCTAGGGTTTTTATTTTTCACAGAATTGTGTCGTGTTCTAGGATTTGTGAATCAGTAGGACTTTTTGTGGGTCAACTGTGTTGTAGGATTTTTGTTGTTAACACAGAACTGAAAATGATATGCTGTAGTACACTAGACCAATATACTAATGATCTGCTACCTCATCTTATTGCAGGAAAGGAAGGAGCACCCACCATGAGGTCAGGATTATGATCATCTACAGCTGCTCCCCAGGTAGATTTATAACCTGGTTATATAATCTGCTTTGATTGAGGTCGGGATTACAACCATGTCTAAGTCATGGATGTCGAAGAATAGAATGTACCGTGAATATGAGGAAGGAGTAGAAGAGTTTCTTAAGCTTACAAAGCTCCATTAGGATAATCCTATATATTTTTATTCGATGCCCATGCAAAAAATGTAGAAATTTGATATTCCAAAAGCTAGGGGACATAAAAAACACTTGGTTAGTAGGGGTATCGATCGAAGTTTATGGTATGGGTTTGGCATGGTGAGGAACACCTTAGCAGAGGATCGACAAGCATTGCAGCAAGTGATGAACAAACACCTAACTATAATGGGTTTGGCTCCTTTCAAGATGGTGCAGATGCTGTAGAAATGGTTAATGTGGCATATGAACATGTTTTCGGTACAGATGCTATAGAAATGGTTAATGTGGCATAAGCCTCTTTATCCTGGTTGTTCTAAGTATACAAAGCTATCATGCTTGATGAGATTTCATAACATTAAAGGAAGATACGTGTGGTCTGGCAGTAGCTTTTCTGAGTTGTTGAAAACACTTCATGATATGTTACCAGCACAAAATGAAATATCTTCATCAATGTACGAGGCTAAGAAGGCAATGAGAACTCTAGGTTTGGAATATGAGAAGATTCATATATGCCCCAATGATTGCATACTTTATAGAAAAGAGTATTGCAATTTATTTGAATGTCCCACTTGTGGAACGTCAAGGTAGAAGAAGGCAAATGATGGTTCTCATCAAATTCTGATTAAAAAAATACCTTCCAAAGTTCTATGGTATTTTCCTCCCAATCCCTGGTTTAAAAGGATATTCCAATCCTCACATATAGCAAGAGACTTAACTTGGCATGCTTCTGAAAGAGTAGTTGACGGCAAACTTCGTCACCCTGCAGATGCCTCATCATGGCAGCTAGTTGACCATAGGTAGCCAGATTTTGGGAATGAACCTACAAACCTTCGCCTGGCACTTTCAGCTGATGGCATAAATCTACATAGGTCCCTTAGTAGTAGGTACAGTTGTTGGCCAGTTATATTGGTGACCTATAATCTACCGTAGTAGTTGTGCATGAAAAGGAAATTCATGATGTTGTCGCTATTGATATCAGGTCTGCACCAACCAGGCAACGATATTGATGTTTATTTAGCACCATTAGTTGAAAACTTGAAACTTTTATGGAAAGAGGGAGTTGAAGCTTATAATGCACAAAAGAAAGAGTTCTTTACTTTAAATGCTGTATTGTTGTGGACCATCAACGATTTTCCTGTATATGGAAATCTATCTGGTTGTACTACTAAGGGGTATTATGCTTGCCCCATATGCGAAGAAGATACTTATGCACCTAGACTCAAATATAGTAGTAAAAATGTGTATACTGGTATAAGAAGGTTTCTCCCACGCCTCCATCCGTATCGTAGTCAAAAGAATATTTTTAATGGCTAGCAGGAATTTCGTGGTCCTCCAACACTATTGAGTGGAAAAGAGAGATTAGAAAAGGCTAGTCAAATTTCGAACTCCTTGGGTAAGAAACATGAGAAGTGCAAAGCATCAAAGTCTAGTGAAAGGAGATGGTTGAAGAAGAAGTCAATCTTCTTCACACTTGACTATTGGAAACACTTGCAAGTTCTCCACACACTTGATGTTATGCACATCGAGAAAAATGTTTATGAGAGCATATATGGTACATTGCTTACATTCTCAGAAAGACAAAGGATGCAGTCAATGCTCATCTTAATCTTGTGGAGGAGGGACTAAGGACCGAACTACAACCTGATTTTGGAAAAAAAACATACTTATTTGTCGCGAGCTTGTTATACATTAACAAAGGATGAGAAGAAGATATTTTGTCAAACATTGTTCGACGTAAAGGTTCCTGAAGGTTACTCTTCTAATATCAGAAATCTTGTCTCAATGCAAGATTTGAAGCTTTATGGTCTCAAATCTCATGATCGTCATGCACTAATATAAAAACTACTACTTGTGGAAATCCGTTCTGCCTAAGCCGATTAAAGTTGCTATTACTCGGTTTTGCTTCTTCTTCAATGCAATATATAAGAAAGTGGTGGATATGAATATGCTAAACGATATTGAAAATGATCTTGTGGTCACATTATGCATGCTTGAGAAGTACTTTCCACCGTCTTTCTTTGACATTATGGTCCATTTACCTCTACATCTTGTTGAACAAGTCACACTACAAGAAAATATAGCTTTTCCGACGTTTAATTTTTCGACGTTTACGTTAACGTCAGCGTAGGTATGATATACCGACGGTTTATCATAAACGTCGAAAAATATCGATGTTTTCTCATAAATGTTGTGAATACCGGACGTTTATATTCCGACATTTATGGTAAGATCGGCATAGATATGATATAACAACGTTTTGCAATAAACGTCACATATTAACTAGGCATTTGGTTTTAAACGTTGTAAATATGTGACCAATTTGTACGAAGGTTGGTTTATTTTGGCTTGAAAAAGGAAAGGGGGATTCTGATATTTATTTTGACTGATAAGAAAGATGAAGAAGAGGGAAACAACTCAATTCTCTTCTAATTTGTTCCCTCTTTGCCAATTTTTTTCTGGTTCCCTCTAAATATTTTGGGTGCTATATATTTCCCTCCTAAACCTCATGTAATTTCCACCTACCCGGGATCGATATCCATCTCCTCCAGAAGAACCTAGTCGGGTGCCCCAATCTCCTCCTCACTACTCCTATTGAAAAAAAATTAGCCGGCTACCCCGAACCCTAGTCCGCTGCCCCGCGGCCCCGAACCCTAGCCGACTGCCCCGCGGACCATTCGACTCGAATTCATTTGCAGCTCTGAAGCATCACCTGCGGATTTTAACCGATTGAAGAATGGAACCCTTCATATGTAAGCATCTACTAACTTTTTACTGAATTTTATCACTTGTTGTCCATTATTTTTGTCTCACATGAAGGTTCTTTTTTTGTTTGATTCTAATTTTTCCCAACAAATGGTTTTTTCATTTCTTTCTTTGTTTTTTTCCCTTAAATTTATGATTCCGCCATTGTTGTGATGATAAAAGTTGGGCAAAAATTTTGCTCAAAATATATACCGGTAGGCGTAGCCACCTAGGCCCGAGGGCCGCAGCTGTGCCTCCAAGGTTTTGAAGTTTTTTTATATTAATATCCCATGTAAAACTCATTTAAGTTGATTAGGTTCAATTTTTTCGAAACGGTTTTGGAAAAATGCTTTGCTATAATTTATTTGTGAGAGACATTACCTATATATATATATATATATATATATATATATATATATATATATATATATATATATATATATATATATATATATATATATATATATATATATATATATATATATATATATATATGGTTACAAGAAAATAATGAAACTGTAAATATTCTTAGGGAAGTTCTAACATTTCTTGAAGATGTAGTAGCTATACCACATCTCTGTAAATTTAGTACAAGACAAGCAATATTCGATGTATCGCTGGGGTTGGTGTGCATATTTATATTAGTGACAAACAATATGGGCTCAGATGATAACAATTGACATGTTTACATAATCGACTAGTAGATAGATTATGAATGATTATTTGGTCGCATGACATATATTAAAAAAGACGTATTGGATGCCGTGGGCAATAAATATATTATTCAATATTTTTATTATAGGAAGATTTGAATGATTTTATGATGGGTTCCCTTCCAGTTTGGCCATGGACTGGGGATGACCGAATCATAGAAATCCATAGATCAACTCTGTAGAAGCAAGAATTGGGGAAGAACAGTAAAAATCTTTATTGAGTTGGTAGAAAAAGGGTTACAAAAGCTAAAACAAGAAGCTAAGTAATTCTAATACATTTTCCTACATTCTTCATATCCTCTCTTTTACTTGTACTATTTCTGATACTTGGCTGATACTCTTGGCAGTTGAGGCTGTTAGATACTGGATGGCGAGGCAGTTAGCTGAGGCTGACATGGACAGCTGAGCTAGACTTCTGCTGAGATGGATCCATGAGCTCTGTAATTGCACCAACTGCTAATATAGCTCTACACTGCTATACTGAATGTAATAGATCTGCATTGCTACTGAATTCTCCTTGCTGATACGCTAGAGTATGCTATTTACTGCTGCACTGATTTGGGTTTGTATCAACCACCCTCTCAAATTGACCTTGTCTCATGGTCAATGTGAGGATATTCTAACTCTTTATATGATTCCCAAGTCTTCTTATGTGCAAGGAACTAGGACACTGGGCTTGCACTTCTATAAGTCCTGCCATGAGCAATTTCCTTTTGAATGCAGACTTTTGCTTATCAGCTCCTTCAGTAGGGCCACAGACATTTGTACTAAAATCTTCCCCCCTACAGGCTTAAGCACTCTTCCAATCTCCTCAAGCAACTGCTCCTGAACAAGCCCGAGAGTGTTCGAAACAAAATTGATGATATCCATCGAGAAAGACTCAACTGGTAATTTCCCTCATGGATCCCATACCCAAAAAACCAAACCACTAAGAAACTCTCCTTTGCAATAGAGCTGAAAGTAGGTTGGCCAATTAGAAAATTCCTTCATAACAAATGAGAGTTCTTTGGATATCTCCTAAGAGGAAAATGAGGGTTCTTTGGATATCACTAAGGGAGGGTTTCACATTACGGTATTATGGGTGTAATCCTTGTAAGGTTCTCTTATTGATTAAATATAATTATTTTCTCCTTGTCCCATGGAGTAGGTCAAGATTTACCAAACCACCTTACATATTGTATTTTGTTCTTGTTCCTATTGTTTGGTTATTGTGTCTTGTTATTCTTGTTGTCGTAAGGTTATTTGTGTGTGTCAGACAACATAAAAGGTCCGTTGATAATTTTGATATCTTAGTTAAACTCTTTATCTTATATATGCAATTGATCAATAGAATGTTCTTCATGTATTAGGCATTATTTACTATAAGTAACTCATGGCAAAGCTGATGAAGGCCGTTCTAGTTACTACTTAAATTAAGACTTTTAGTTTGATCTAGATTTTCTGATAAGTATATAGATATCTCAGTTTATGCTTCACATAATACTAACTTTGGTAAACATGTACAAGATGTGTTGCTAGAAAAATTTATTATTTCACCACATTGCCTGTATGATATTCCCATTTTTTTAGGGAATGTGCATTCTACCTTTCTTGTGGTTCTATTATAATATTTGTAGGTGCTTCCTTGGATAGTGTGCATGTGCGGGTTCCGGTGCCTGTATGCTTAAATACAAGCTTTGTGCACATGCATTTTGCATTTGTGCATGACATCAAGTTGTTCTGGGATTAACAGTGTTTTTTTTTGCTTTGCCAGGGTGCATGGCATTGTAACCTTTGTGATTCTAAATCAGAAGAGGATTTGGTTTGTTTCATTCTTTTTAATTTTTCATACTGTATGAGCATTCATTAATTTTTATGTGAATTATTATATTCTTGATAGTTTTGGGAGGTATTCCAGGTAATTAACTCCTATGGTTTACTTATATATATGAATATTGATTAACTTTTGGTTTTTAGGATAATTAGTTTAAGCAGCCTTAGCGAAGATAGTATCGCTGCAATCCCAAAGTCGGCAATTTTTATTTGAAGCAATTATAAGTTCATGCTAATACGACTTTCAAGCACGACGTCATTGATTTGTAGTAGTGAACGGTAGTTTGAGTCAAAATTTTAAATGGGAGGAATAGTAAATGAATGAAGAGACAAACAAACACTTATTATCTCAATTCCAACTTCTGTATGTAGAAATGAGGAATTGGAATCCGCTCACTTTATGATGAATTTGGACTACATGAATTGGGTGGTTGCATGCGGCCGTGGTAATTACCTCCCCAAAGTTAAAATGTGATTATTCCAATGAAAGTTTGTCTACTTATCATCAGTGTTTGGGTGGTAATTTCACCTTTGTATGCCAACCGAATAAACACTGGATTTTGAATCCAAATTAATTGAACATGAACTTTTAAGCTGCATTTCCATTATCCTATCAATTCATGCTATTTGAATTCATGGTGAGTCAGCAACCAAATAGGCCCTACCAAATATATAATTATGCTACTTCTTATAGTCAATGTAAAGCACAATAAAGTAAGTAGAGGCTGATCTCATGATTTTGTTCAATATTAGGTTCAACTTCATCTGTACCTCATCATCAGTACACATATATCCTTCAACAACCTTCTTGCTAAAGTCACAATTAGGTTGCTCAAGAGACACTTTCTGACCATCATCAGATAGAAACTCTGACCTCTCGGTTAGGCTAATCTGAATGTCTTCATCAACTAGTTGATCATAAAGAACTGGAATGTGGATCTCTCGAGAGCCCTCACCTTCAACCAGAGTTTGAACTCCAATTGTGTCTTCCTCTACCATTGTTAAGGTACTCGTGCATCTATTAGGTGGTAGTGATGGGTTATCTCCCATAACCTTCGCTATTGAAGCATCATACTTCTCTGGTGCCTCTTCGTGTGGCATTTTCTGTTGTTGCATCTGATCAAGATATGATACAGATGGCCCAAACTTATCATGCGGGGCATTAAATCCTTCATCCAATCCACAACGGGGTTCAAATACACTGGTATCCAGTTGAATATTATTCTCACACAATATTGGATAAGAAGATAAGTCTTTAGTTTCCATTTCTAAGTAAAAACCTTTGCAATGTTCAGCTTTTCATTTTTCTAACATTGCAGCATCAGACAATGGAGAACCTTGGAATGTCTCTGTGTACTGGTTCAGAGGTGTTCCCTGCTCGAATTGGGGCAGTTGTCCTGGACTTGCTTTTATATGGACATGGATCTGCTGGTGGTGTAAATTTGGCTCAAAGAAAGGCATAGGATTTTGAATTCTCATGTGGTGAAGGCATGGTGCAATATGCTCCTGTGCATAGTGGTGGTTGGTTGTGCCCACTTGTGCAGCTTGTACATATGGGTGGTTGGTTGTTCCCAATTGTACAGGTGACAGTGGCTTGGGTTGCCTATGGTTGCCATTTCATTATTGGTATATGCTGGTACATTCATGTGTGCATAACCTGTTGTTTGACTTGCTGAAACTCCCATCTGACAAGATCCAGGAATGGGGATTGATGGTACATTACCAAATAATATATTCCCCAAGGGTACACCTCCAAATGATGCAAATATTGGAGGATAATTCATCCCCATAGACACAGGTCCTGCTGTTAGGACTGGGTAAGAAATATTCTGATGGTTGGTGTAACCCAGGTTTTGGCCATAGTATGCCATAGTGTCCTTGTCATTTGCCAGATTCATGAGATTAGGGTTGGGATTCCTTGGAGCCATCTTTAAAAATGTATGAGCCTCCCGTTGCTTCTTTTGAGCTTCTCCTTGTTAACATTGCTTTTTGTACTTGCCTTTGCATTCTTGCAGTCACCAAGGAGTTATTCCACTCCTCAATCTCTTCAGTAATTTGTTGTTCTTTGGCTTTTGCTTGATTTGGTTGCTTTTATCTTCTTTTGTAGCTTTATCATGATCTTCTTTCTCTTCATGTATTTTAATACATTACTAGTATGATTGTCCTTATTTAGACATTGCTAGTGTGGTGCACACTGATTACTATTCTTGCCTTTTATACAATTTTTTTTAAACCAATAAGTGTGTTATTCGTGTAATAAATCAGTAGTATAATGATTTTGATAATGGATGTATACATTATTTAGTAACCGATAACTTCTGTAGCATATCTTCCTGCCTGGCTCATAAAATTCTTATTTTCTATTATGCTTGTTGCCTGCTAATGATTTCAAGTAGATCCTTTTGTAACTAATGTGCTTAATTAACTGTCTTCATTAGCTATGGCTTAAATTTTTTTGAGTCTAGTGTTCTGACACTTGAATTTCAACTGCTTTATCTTGTTTGGAGACAACTATTTTAAATTCCCCTTGGTTTTCACAACTAAATTTCTCAAGGAAAGGGGTAAGGGAATAAATAATATGTTGGTGTTTTTGCCTTTGGACTAGAAAAGATAGTCCCACATTGGCTACACCAAATGGTGAATATCTCAATATAATGCATTGCTTGTGTTGAGGTGTGCACATGAGGTGTAGTGGGGCACAAGTTTGTGCCATGTGGAAGTATTTTCCTAGAAGGAAAAAGGATTAAATCCAACAAGGATGCAAGTTAATTTTTGTTGTGCGGACTCGGACTCGGACACGGACTCCAGGATGTCTCGTGCATGCACGGGAGTGTTCGGGGGGTAGGCGTGGACTGGCACACTTCTATGCTGATTGTGGGATGATCTAAAATATCAAACTCTATTTTTGAGTATTGGTATTTTAGTCCCACATCGGATAGGAGAAGAGGTGAAGTCTCAACTCCACTCTATAAATAGAGCCCCTTGGCCTCCTTTGAAAGATGCACCAAGAAGAGAGTTGAGGGAGTCTGTTAAGTCCAGGAAGCCCGTTCAAGTCTCAAATATTGACTTACGAGCGTTCCAGAAGTTCTTCGTGAACTTGCTGGTTCCTGGAAGCTGTTCGTGCTCGTGTGGGGCGAATAAAGCTTTGAGCAACGGTGGTTCATTCACCCCAGCATCTCATTCTCGCCTGTCATCGCTGCTGTTGCCTTTTACAGTAACTTCTTTTTAGAAGCTCTACTGCCGATAGTGCTTGCACAAAGTCTCTTTAGATTTTTTGTATATTACGTAGAATCTTTTAGATCCTCGTAATTCAGAATCCTCCAGGATCTCTGTTGCACATCTTCTTTAAGGTGCTGCATTTGAAACGTTGTGTGTACAATTGTTTCAGTTTCAGAATTTTCCATCGAAAATTGTGCCTCGGCAATAACATAATACTCGATAAACACTTATATTGGCATTTGAAACAATTTTAGGATTTGTAATTCTTTTTCTTATCAAGGAAGAGCCAGAACTTAACTAGCTTTGGAGAATTTCTGAACATATTGTGGTAATCTATTTAAATGTTGTGATCGAGTTTTGGCTTTCGATGTGATCAATGTATTAGTTGCATCCTCTTTATTCATATAAAGTTTTGTCTCTTCTCAATTCTTGCAGCTGCAACAGTTGGTGGATTCATTTATAATACTTCTTGGACAGTAAAGAGTAGATAATATCACCCCTGAGGACAAGGAGGTACTTTTGTCTAATTCGTCCATCAACCTTCGCTGGGCAAAGTTTGCTCCTGTAAACATAAGGATTGCCCCTTTTCCAACTCGTGAATACACTGATGATGAATTTCAGTCTACTGCTAAGAGGGTTATGGGAATACTGTAAGTATATCCTTTGTTTTGTTTGTGGTTGTGCACCATAGATTTTTTTTATCTCTAGTTGATGTAATTCTCTCTTGTTCTTTCCAAACATCAAGATATTCTAGATCTCACTACAATTGATATATGCTAGAGGTTATTTTCTATATTTCTCACAGCTTAGAGGCTTGTATTTCTTTTACAGTGAGCGATCCTTTTCTTTCTGCAACTAGCCCCCTTTTATCTCTCCCTTTGTGCAGGTACATGTTCCTGTACACATACTTGGTATGTGTGCCTGCACACATACTTGCTCTCTCTCTATCCCCCCTTCCCGTGTGTGTGTGCGTGCACGTGTGTGTATGTAATGTGTTCCTATGTGCTTGCATGTGTACAGACGTGTGTTGTTTATTTTACATTGTAGCCACACATCTTTTTATTTTCATTAGGTTTACTACTTAGAAGGTTTCACATGATGCCTTTAATATTTGTTTTTTTTACCATCTGGAGACTTTTATTAACATTCTTTTGGAATTAATTAGTTCTGGGGGGGGGGGGCGCAAGTACCTATTGGGATTTCTCTACCCGATTTTCCGTCTGATCAGCTTTTCTATTTATGAGAAGGTATTGGACACACAAGAACTTTAACATTTTGTTGTTCTATATTATTGTTCTAGTCTTTTGTTTACAACTAATTTGGTGGCCAAATATTTTAATGCTCAGGAACAAAAGATTAATGAAGGACTACTTATGATGGGTCTTCAAGGTAAGATATTTTATTTGTTTTGGTTTATTACATACTCGTTGCAGGTAACTGCTACTATTCAGAAATTTACACACGCGCGCGCGCGCGTATGCACGCACATTCTCTTAAATATCTGAAGAGAAGTACTTAACAAATTAATAAATTATAGAACGTGTTGCTTTGTACATTTTTGATGTATGCTTCTGTATCTACAATAGCCTTTTTTACTAACAACTATAGACATTTTGAAATGTAAAAAGAGTTTCTTTGATATGTAGGAGATTGCATTATTCTGCAGACTAACTTTAACCATCCATAGACAACAACAATGGCATTCAATAGGAGTAATGCGTCAAAACCCAATGGAGCTATGATCGTTTGCTCAATCCTTATCTAAATATTCTAACTTACTTACTTTATGAATATTTACAAGCAACAGAGAAAATAATCTCAATGTGCATGCACTTATCTACAACTTTGAATTAGACACAATTCTTAACCTACTTTAGTGTTGACATCTGCAAATAGTACTCTTGTGGCCTCGAGTTAAGCTTGAAGACTTTTCGCATGTGAGCAGTATAACAATAAGGAAACTGTCCTGTAGCGTTAACACTAAAGAGACGTTTTTGTCCTCAGTCTAAGCTTCAAAGAAATTGCACATTGAAGCAGTAATAGAACAATCAACGAAGAATAGTAAAAACGTTCATTGTTGATCTCGCAGGGTGGAGTGTAATAACAAGTCATGGAAGGTAGATATATTTTCCTTTTAATGTAATTATCTAAGGCTATAGTAGGCTCCAGTTATTCATAATGTTTGAAATATTTAATTATAAACTAACTTGGTGCTTGCAGTTTGCAGTAGTGAAACTGAGGACACGTTCATTGTTGATCTCGTAGTTGGTCTGTCAACAGTATAGTGGTTCGCTGGACAACATTGTGAGGGTACAATATTCTACTTTTCCCACATGCATCAACATCTTCGTGTGTTTTTGAAACTGAAACCTTCATCTACATGAACAGGTTTTGACTCCTCGAGGCAAAAATATCTCATGTGTAAAAGTTCACGCTATGAGAGATCAAGTTCATAACCTAACTGTTGCAAGCTTGACAGTTCAGTAAAATGTTGTATTTCGACTTATTTTGTTTTGTTAAACTTTATTGTATAGTAAAATGTTATATTTTGATCAATAAAAGATTATTTTGTAAATTATATATTGTTGAACGTATAATGTTAATTGGAGTATGGTTTAATTACTCAATAGGAATTCGGTTGAATATAAGTGCATGGCAAATATATTTGAATTATATATTTTTTAATTGCTTTACCTATACCGACATTTATATTAAAAGATTGGAAAATTATTAGGAAAATGTTGGAAAAGCAAATCCTAACGTTTTTGCAAAAGGTTGGGAAAGAAGTTTAGTTTTCGATGTTTTTATTAAAACGTTGGAAACTTATTACCCATTTTGCAAAAATTTTGACGTTTATTAAACGTTGTCGCAAACGTCATCTTTACTTATACCGACGTTTATCTAAAACGTCGTAAATTCCCAACTGCGACAATGACGACGTTTTTCGAAAACGTTGAAAAAACGTTGGAAATTATTATGCCAACGTTTTTAACCTTTTTTCGGCGTTTATAAAATGTTGGAAAAAATCAATTTTCTTGTAGTGTCAGGATTTATGGACCCATTTTTTTGACAGTGGATGTATCCTTTTGAAAGGTGCATGAAACCTTTGAAGGGTTATGTGCACAATCATAACCATCCCGAAGGATGCATTGCTGAATGTTACATTGCAGAAGAAGCGATAAAATTTTGTAGCGACTATCTATCACATTTTGAGGCAATAGGAAATCCCCTTGCAAGGAAGGGCAACATTCAAGATGAAAAACCTTTTCCTGGAGGTCATCTCGTAGCAATTGATCGCGAAGAATGGCATCAAGCCCATTTATATGTTTTGGAGAACACATATGAAATTGAACCTTATATTGAGTAAGCTGCTTTATCATAATTTTTTATTTTCTAATTTATTGTATTAAAATTGTTACATTGTATAATAAGTTCTCATAATGACTTGACAGCGAGCATATGGAGTGGTTACACTTACAATATCCCTAAAAGTCTAAAAATAGAAAGTGCTTGTAGGACAAACACAATCAGACATTTATCTATTGGTTGCAATAGAAGGTGTTGTTAAAACAAAATTAATATACTTTTATTCTTTCTTATTCAGAAGTTAAAGAATATTAATAATGTTGAATTTGTACAGGTTGATGGTGCATTAGATGTGAAAGAAGATATCTCATAAACTATCAAGTGGCTAGCACAAGGGCCTAGCCACCATGTACTTAAAAGTTCTGGATATGTTATTAATGGATGTCGCTACCACACGAAGGATCGTGACAATGCTCGAGTTAGCCAAAATAATGGAGTTAGTCTTATAGCTACAACAATGCAGATTGCAAGTTCGAAAGATAGAAATCCTATAGTAAGGGAACATGTGTTTCTATGGAGTTATCAAAGAAATATGGGAGCTTGATTATCATACGTTTAACATTCCAGTATTTAAGTACGATTTGGATCGAGAGTAAGGGTGTTAAGGTTGATGAATTTGGTTTCACATTGGTGAACCTTAATCGAGTTGGGTAAAAATCAGATTGTTTTATTCTAGCTTTGCAGGCCAAGCAAGTATTTTATGTAAAAGACCAACTAGATCCTCAATGGTCTATTGTTTTGTCTACTGGTCCAAAAGATTATCTACACAAAGAAGATTCTAAATACATGGATAATTTGATGGAACATCATTCCTTTACTAATGCATCGTTGAATGATGGATTGTTAGATGTTGGGGATGATGATAATATGTTGTATAAAGAGTGGGTTGTGAAGGAGATTGGGTTGATTAGTAAATTTTATCCGTGATTCTGTAAAAAAAATTCTGTTTTCTAATGAAGCTACTGTTCAGATTAATGTTTATTTACTTTCTAACCTTTTCTCTTATGCAATATGTTTAGATTAGTGTTCATTTTTTTCTCACGTCTTCTCTTTACATATTCAATATATATAGATTAGTGCTCATTTGTTTTCTAATTTCTTCTCTTTACTTATGCAATATGTTTTTATTTATGTGCATACATCCGTAATGCCAAAAATTATCAATTCTGTTAACGACAGGAAGAGAAAATCGAAAGAGATATACTGATATCAAGCTTTTAGATCACTAAATTCACTAATTTATGCTCTGATACTTCATATATTAGCATCAAATTGGAGCTATACTGTAGATATTATGCTCTGATACTTTACTAATTATGCTATGATACTTCACTTGTGTAGGGCTCTCTAAGTGCTACTGATAATTATGCTCTGATACTATCTTCCATTAGTTTGACAATTAGGCTCTGATACTTCACAAATTTTTGTTGTCACAGGTTCTAGAGAGCCCTACACAAGTGGAAGCTGGCCCCTCCAAAAGATGAACAATAGGGCCTACAATGATGGAGAGAATAATTAAAAGAAGAGGTGACGGATTGAGGAAGATTGTCACTTTCAACGAGGCTGGATAGCCTATCGGAGAGGTCAGGGCAGAATGTATTAGTCTGCTACGGGTTGTTGCAAGAAGTATGATACCAATCACTTACAATGATTGGCGGAGAGTCCCTACAAATGTTAAAAAGAATGTGTGGACCTTAGTTGAGGTAAATTTATAATTTATATTGAAGATTAAAATTGTTTTTAATTTATTGTTTGGTTATTAGTAATATTACTTAATATGTAGCAAAGCTTTATTGTTGACCCACGAGCTAAGTTTTTTGATGCAAACGATGGGTGTTACAACAAAGTCATTTTGACATAGCTTAACGGACTATGTTCTCGCCAATAAGGACGACCTTGCTATTTTGAAATTGTAACCCCAGTTTTCTAAAATGAGGGTAATTTTAAAATTTTGTATTTAATTTATTTAATTATGGTATTTAAATAATAATATGATTTTTAGTAATTTTTAATCATTTTAAAACTATTAAATATCATGACTTGTGATTTTGATGTGCAGCTAGTGAAACCGTAGAGACTGTCTGTCCTAGAGCCTAGCCATGTGATTAGGGTTTTTCAATTATCATTTTTAGTCTAGGGGTAATTTGGTCATTTTGACTTTTTAGAATTATTGATTTATTGTTGGATTGACGGTTGTTGATTTTGACTTTTGCTAGTTGTGACATAGGAGACTAACCTAGATGTTGACTCTAGTCAAGGTGACTTGATTAGCATAGTGAGACCCTAATCTAACTTAAGTCGACTTGGTTTTGACTTGAGTGATTTAGCTCTTGAGAAATTAGGAAAGATTTTAATGTTGGACTTAAGGCTAAGGTAGAGAGCCCATTTCTCATGTGACTTGGCCCATGGCCCATGACTTGTATCCCTAACCCTAATTTTCACTCATTAGGACCAGCCATAGGGCTTCCCCTCCCTATAAATAATCTCCTCCTTGAATGTTCTTGCCTCTTTTATATTATTCTCCATTTGGCAAAAACCAAGGTTTGTTCCCTTCTTCAAAATTCCGACTTTATTTATTTAACCTCCTTTTTCATCCTAGTCTTTTGTATTGAGTCCTAATTGATGTTTATGGACTGTTGGTGGAGAGCCATTTCAGTTTGGAATCAATTTGGAGCATTGGGCTATCAAGAAGAACACCCCCTCATTTGAAGATTTTCATGATATTTGCACCTATAGGTAAAATCCCTTAAATTGTATTTTAATTCCAATTTCTTTCCATATTAGGCTAGATCTAGGAGTCCCCTAGCTGTCCCTAAGGTTTGGGTAGATTTCGTGTCCGTTTGGTGTCCGTATCGGACACGTATCATAGTGTGTAGCTAGGTGTTTGTTAAAATGCCTCATAGGATTTTATTTTTGATTTTTGTAAAACTAATTATATGGATCCCTAGATCTACTTGTGTGTATTAATTTTTGTGAAGACTGAAAGTATTTTCGTGTCGAAAATAGCCGTGGACACGCTGCACGACATCGCGCACGGTTGCCCTGCCTCCCGAGCAATGTAGCGGACACGACACAGCACGTCTTGACACGAAATTTTGCGGACACCTAGGCCACGTGTCTGACACTACACTGACAATATTTCAGCCCATCTTATCGAGCAGTTTGGGAGAAATCCCGCCTGCATCGAATTGACACTGTACTGCTACGCGTGAAAAATCGTGTCTGATACGCATTGTTTTCTCTTGACACGACCCTTGTGGACGCGGTGCAGGATGACACACATGTAGCCCTATGTTGGGCGAACACGTGGACACGTACACGAGGTCATTGGTATCGCGTGTCGTGTCTACGAGAGCCTGGACACGCTGTACGAGCCTGTCTATACACACTGGCTGATGCACACTGTTTTGAACAATTTGGACACCTTCGTGTCCATTGTTTGGATACGTGGAAACCTCTAACGCGTGCACACATGGTCGACACATCCCTGACACCACTGTACATGAATGTATTGGTTTTTGAATTGCTTTGATAATTGAATTCGGTTTGGGATGGATTGCCAATTTCTGATACATTGAAACTAGGATACTGTGTTCGAATGGGGTTTTATGTGTTTTTTAACTGAATTTTGAGTAATTGATTTCCTTTCCTTACCTGCCGAATTGATTCTTCCTTTTTAACTGATTGTTGAAGTTGGATTCATATTGATTATGCTTTGGGTTATCAATTCCTGTCAAACTGAAATTTGGTTTACATGTAAACTGTCAATCTCCATTAGCTGAGAATTGGTTCCATTTCCTCATCAAAAACTGAGAGTTAATTTTCTTGTTTTGAATACCTGAGATATGATTCCCAATTCCTGTTTTCCTGAGATGATAGTTCACAAGTTCCAGGATTTTCACACTACCTTATCATCCTCACTCACACACACAAATGTACACTCACTGTTTCACACACAAATACCATGCTACACTGTTTTCAGGATTCATACCCTCACTGTTTTCCCTGTTTACACACACACAAGTTTACACTACACTGTCTCCATGCCACACAATATCCACGGGACACAAACACACTCACTGTTATAGGCCAATTTCCAGGAAACCTAAAACTGAGATTAGATGTTCAGTCCATATTTTTTTCTATATGTTAGGTCAGTCCCCATATCATTCATAGGCTCAGTCCTAGTGTGGTGTTCAAGTATTGGCACATTAATGTTCTGCCCAAATAACTGAGTTCAGATCCCCCCTTCTTCACATATTAGACATGCATAAACCTACCTGCTCTTGAATATATTAAACCTTGCATTTTCTACTGCTATCTACATATTTTTCCCTATAGACACTCTTCACAATAACTGAGAACTTAACCATGTAGGCACACACACACACACACATTTCCGCAATCTGAAAATGAGTTCATAAATCCATACTTTTCACATTTGCAATAACTGAGAACATATGTATAGAAAACCTCTGTTTTCGAGAGTGAGATTATGTTTTCTTTTCTAGTTTTCCTTTTAATTGCATTCCTTGTTTTCAGCTTTCCTTTTTCCTCTTGTTCCTTTTCAGTCTAATACTTTTGTTTATTGGATACTATGTGGTATCATATATGAGTATATAATTTGCCTTATGTAATTCTGTTATGCTAAACTGTGTTCAGTTGGTATGGGTTTGAATAGGACGGTTAGAATTGGGTATTAGGACTGAAACAAGTTGTGTTAGTAGCATGGTCATTATAGGTTAGTTAGCCTATAGGGTTATTATCATGTATTGACTTAATGAATTGCCTAGGTGTTAGCCTAGTTTAACTCATAAAGCATGTAGATGCATTGTAAGTTGTGTCACACACATTCCTGTCACACTCTCACACACACAAGCTAAACTCTGTGACACACTTACATATACACTCTACTTCATGTACACACACACACACACACACACACACACACACACACACACACACACATATATATATATATATATATATATATATATATATATATATATATATATATATATATATATAATCTAGCTTATGTGTAATGTATTATATAAATGTGTAGTGTGATAGTGTTATATGAATTAGAGGATGCATTAGCCTATATGTGTGGCCCATGGCTTAGGTGGAATAGCCTATGGCATGGGGTGTGATACACTTGTGTATCACCAGTCTAGTGTGACTTGTGTATGGTGTATTGATAGCTTGTGTTAGCCTTGGGATTGTAAGTGAGTGCTAGCCTAAGCTTGGTTAGGCCTAGTGAGACTTATTAGACTTGTTGGGTTAAGTTTGACCTAGTTGACCTAGCCTTGACTAGTATAGTTGACTGGAGTTGACCAAGTGTCGACTTTAGCCTAGTTTGACCTAGACAGCATGCAGATGCATTGTAGATTATATTTATCATCCCATGTATACATCTTGACTTGTGTTGCTCTAACTAGGAGTCAGGTACCTCATCTCGGACAGTACATTTACTTCAGCTATTCAGATACCAGGCGAGTACATTCTCTGATCATTTCATAACTTGCTTAGAATTATATTCCTGCTCTAGTTTACCTTATTTGATGCTGTCACGATATTATCACGGATTGGTACTATATGGATCCCTACATTGAGATGTTATCCCCCTCGGGAGCATCGAATACATCATGTCATGTGTTTCATGTACATCATGTCATGTGTTTCATGTACATCATGTATTCCTCGCTCTCATGTTATTCATGTTTCTCATGTGCTTCATGCTCGTTCATGCATGCTCATGTACTCTCATGTGCTTTCATGTTCGGTCATGTTTTCCATGTATCGCATGTATAACCTATACTTCATGTGCACTCATTTATGAGCCTTCATATGAATTTCATGTGCACCCATTTATGGGCCCTCATGTGAACTTCATGTGCACTCATTTATGAGCTCTCATGTATACTTCATGTGCACCCATTTATGGGCTTCATGTGAAAAGCATGTACGTAACATAACTTGTCTGGATCCTTGTGTATTGATTGGGGTATGGGGGAGTATAAATAGTCATGTGAACAATTCCAAAGTAGTATAGCTATGTACGCCTCTTTAGTATAGCCATGTGCAAATCAAGCCGTTCACATGTCGACTTTGTACTCTAAATCACTAGTCACTGGTAGCTCTCTGCTTATAGTAGATATTTCTATTACAGTTCTCTATCTGTTTACATCATGTACTTTCTTTCAGTTTTATGTATCGAACTCTCTTGCATGTTTATATTCTCTAACCTGTTATGATCTGCATGAGATGTATTGTGCTCGCTCCCGTCCTGACTGGACCTGTTGAAAATTTTACAGAATGATGAGGAACCCTGCACCCCTTACTTTGGAGCTTGCCTAGATGACACTCGCGACCTGGACCCCTGGGGAGGTTCAGGCAGCTGCTGAGGATGATACCCATGTTTAGCATAGATAGTCTAGGCTGTTCTTCTTTTTATGATTAGTTGTTGTCCTTGATTTCAGAGTTGTATATTCTAGAGATGTTGAGACTGGTAGTTATTAACTTATGTTATTTCATTTCTGTTGTACCTCAGTTGAGAATTTTCTTATCTATTTTTATCGTGCCATATTCTATCTCTAGTTGTGATTGAGTTGTACCTTCTGTGATTAGCCTCCAGTTGGAGATTATTCTATATTGTGTTAGTTATAGTTCACGACCTAGAACAACGTTCTACCGCCGACACTGCGGCGTAGGCTGGGCGCTGTTACGTACTCGTACCCTCACGGTGGGTGTAGGTTGTGACAGAAATATCCACCTCCAATGTATAATTTTATCCATCAAACTCAATGGAGCAAGTTTGTGACATCTAGACTTTCAGAGGACTTTCAGGTATCGGTCTCGAGAATTTGGTTAACTTGTCTACATCATAAGTTGTTACTAATCATATATTACTTATGATTTCAGAACCTTCGCATAGGGCAACAAAATAGGAGAGGCATACATGTATACAACCATAGGCTAGACCGAAAAGGCTATGCGGGTTTAAGAGAATAAATAGTAAGTAATTTGAACTCTGATACAACTCTTTGAAACAAGTGATGGATGCAATACAAATGTGTACACTCACCTATGTTCATTTTTATGATAAAAGCAGAAAAAGGATGCAACGTATACTGAGGTGGAAGTTGACCGCTGCCTTTTTTAGAATCTAGCTCGAAAAAAGTCTACAAGAAAGTCTACAGGGGATGCCGATGCCAGTGAACATGCTGGGGATGATTCTGTTTCGATGGTTTATGATCCGGCTACTCAAGCAACGGTGGATAAGATTATAAGAAAGTCTCAACTTTAGTTCAATTTCATAAAATTCTCTATGTTTTATTGCTGTACAGTTTGGTTTAATCTACTACTGGTGTGTTCATTCCTGGTCTTGCACTGATACTTCACAAACTGCGATACTGCACTGGTTAAGGAATTACTCCATTAACTGATACCTGTTTATTGGATTTAGATATATGCATTTTGATGTTCTACACTCTTTAATAACTGAACACTCTAGTGGGTAAATCACTATACAGCAGATCGTTGGAATGGGTTACTGTCTAACCTATCTATATTTTTATAGGATGAAGTAAAGAAAAAAATTCTTGTGGCGAGTTGTCTATTCTGATGAATCGTGATGCTCTTTGTTATGCAATGGAGAAGTCCGAGCACAGTGGTTGTGTTACGGCCATGGGTAAATATGTCATCCCAAGCTCTTATTTCCACACTCCTAAAGTTCCAATTGGTTGGGAGGAGGAAAAACAAAAGTTGTTCGAGAAGATTGAGAGGAAAAACCAGATGATAAGCAATTTAATGACACAGGAGAACTGTAGTACACCAATATCAGATACTGGTTCCATCTTTCCGGTAACCAGATCCTCAATTCCTCCAATGTATCCCATCAATGCACCGAGTTCAGCTTTCGAAGGATTACGGAGGCTAAGTCGTACGAGAAAGGTCTAATTTCATTCCCTTATCTAGCATTATAAATTTAAGTACTAACATTTTCCAACTTTTCTAATATGGTTCTAAATGCACATTCTCCTTTGAAAAGTAATGAGGAGATGGTACATGTGAAAAAAAATCTGCGATGGCTAGAAGGAGAAGACACCAATAAAAGAAAGACACCAAGAAAAGAGAAGACACCAAGTAAGGTCAAGTCAACCAGAAGCTTGTACAAGAATTACAAGGTCTTGTAAGAATCCACCTAGAATGGAATTCTTTGCTGTGCTGGCACAGAAGTTGATCAACGAACAAACGACAATTCGGGTTCCATATGATATTGACTTGTTTGATACTCCAATACTTGTTGCTCTTCTCCAAGAGGATATTGTCCGTTTCGTTAATATGCATCCTCTTTCAGCGATTTGCATTCAATTATACATTAGGTACAAGAATAATTTGCTCCTTAAATTTTTTTCTTATTACATTAATAAGTTGACTTAAATTATCTGCAAACTGTAGGTCAATGTACTATCGTTTAAAGGACCTAAACATTGTTGAAAATGTTTCATTTATCGACCCAAGAAAAGTATCCACTTCTGGGTTAAAATATTTTCGCATCACGGGATGCGAGAGCAATAGATATTTGTAACGGTCTGAAATATGGAAAATAAAGTCTTTTTTTCGTGCTATACAATCCAAGTTATTACATTTCTTACTTTTTTCCTTTTATAAAGTGAATTCAAAATTTCCGTGGAATACACTCACATACACTCTAGCCATACTATCATATTGAACTCTGATTTCTACACACTATTGTACACCTGTGATACACAATGCAGAACATTTACCTAATAGACCTCTAACTCTGATACTTAAATTTTTATATATCTTGGTGTTATATGGTGTAATTATAGAGATCATTGTGTCTTGGTTGTCATTGATATTCTACTTATGAGAGCGTACTATTTGGATTCTCTGGGGGGTCGCATATGTGAGGACCTTAAACAAATTGTAACA